>WBNM01031294.1:54141-93606 GCA_013399055.1 Ramphastos sulfuratus | reverse complement strand
TGGAGAAGAGAAGGCTTAGGGGGAGACTTTAGTGCCATGGACCAGGACATAAAGGGTGGCTGCCAGCAGGAGGGAGACTCCCTCTAAAGAGGAAAAAAAAACGGGTGATAGGGACAAGTTACTGCTGAGGACATTCCCACTGGACTCCAGAAGAAAATCCTTCCCCATGAGAACAGTTGGATCCAGGGGCAGCAGTGCAGTCCCCTGCACTGGGCAGATTTCAGACTCAGCTTGCCAGGGTGCTGGACCAGCTCATTGCAGCTGCACCATCACCTAGAAAGGTTCAACCAGATGATCCTTGGGGTCTCTTCCAACCTGACTTCACCTGGCCCAGCCTGCCCTGATGTCCTAGGTGCTGTGGGGAGAAAAGTGCCAGCTTTACAAGGCACAACGCAGCCAGGGAGCACAGATGCCTGCCCACGCTCCTGTCAAACCCTCTACACTAACTCTCATCCTGCTGACTGCCAGCTCCTCCAAGGGACAAGAAACCCTGTTCCAGTGGCACACTCTGCCACCCATGCTGCCCTAGCCAGCACAGCCACCTTCCCGAGGCTGACTCACTCCCCACCAGCCACTGCAGCAGGTCTAATCTCCTCCTGAGCCTGCCTGCTCCTCCAGCACCTGGTACCACCCATCTTGGTTACCCTTCAGCTCTCTCACTGTTCAGAGTTCTTCCCCGGCTGAGCCCCAGAGTGCCCCTTTGGCAAGGGCACCTTCCACTAGACAGTTTGCTCAAGGCCTTATCCAACCTGGCCTCATCCATGCCTGCCCTCCAGGAAGGAGGCATCCACGACCTCCCTGGGCAACCTGTTCCAGCATCACCTGTGCCTATGGTTCTCATGCCAGCAAGCACGAGGGCACAGCACCACATCCACAAGGGGCAGGAGCCACCTGCCGTCACCCTGCACTGTACAGACACCAACACCACTCCTCCACCTTTCAGCATGAGCCACGCCAGGCCTCCTCCTGCTGCTCTGCACCTTCTCCTGCTGCCTGCACAAGGCAAAGCAAGAGCAGAACAACTGCTACAAGTGTTTCAGAACCACTTCAGGGCAGTTTATCTTAAGGAGGTGTGCAGCAATGCTGGTCTGGAGCCAGTGTGTCTCTAACCTGCTCTTCACCTGCATGGAGACAAGACCCCCAGAAATCCTCTTACAAACAAGCCTGCAGCAAAAAGCTATGACCCAAATCTTGTTTATAATTTCCCATCTCATTCCCCTCCATAAAAATCAGCTTTAAGCAATTTATTAGTGTGGCACCTAGGCTTCATCCCTCTTTATTTTAACGAATTGCTATGGCAAATCCCTTAATCCAGGCCTGGAAGAGGTAAGGCTGGCATTTCACAATCACATGCAACCCAGAGACGATTGACTGCTCTAATCTGCTTACCCTCCTCCAGCACCCAGCTCCACATGCCAGAGCAGAAGAACCACTTGGGTCAAGCACTCTGCATGAGTCAAGGGCACCCGACAGGATTAGCTCAGGGAGACCCAAGACCCTGAACTTCTAGTCTCAGGTTGAAAACTTTTCTGACCCGCTGTTGCATGCAGGACACTGGCACTGTCCACCTCTGGCATGGAGCAGTCTAGCAGCAGCACTGGCAGAGTTTGCTTTGATGAGTAAAGACACCTGGGAAACATCACCAATGGCACTAAGGAGCAAACCCCTGCCTCCTGACACCCAGACGGCCACTGCTGTATCACAGAATCCCAGCATGGTGGGGTTGGAGGGGACCTCTGGGATCATCCAGTCTACTCACCCTGCTAAAGCAGGGGCACCCAGAGCAGCTTGCCCAGACGGCAATGTCCAGGTGGGTTTGGACTCTCTCCACAGGAGACTCCACAACCCCTTCTTGGCCACAGACACACACTGCTGGCTCATGGTATCAAACACCTCCCCTCACGGTGGCCTCTCTGCCATGTCATCAGTAAAATCTGCCCAGGTGAGTGGTGGCAAGGGGCAGAGAAACCTTCTGACTCCTAGCTGAAGGTACTGCAGACCAAGTGACAGCAACACCCCATTGGAATGTTGCCTCTAAAACACACAGCCAGGGCTTGCCACTGGCTCCAGCAGGCCTGCAGGCTGAGGGGGCAGCAACAGCCTGCAGGTTGTGTCTTGGCGGGGCAGCAGCAGCAGCAGAATGAAATTGAGTACTGACTGCATCTGACAAAAAAGATCCTCTTGGGAATGACAAAGTGGGAACAGGATTTTGCAAATCATGGCCACTTTCACAGTTGTGTGATAAGCTCAATCAGTTGATCAATTTGTTCACCTCGCTTCATGCTCTTCACTCCTCACATCTCAGCAGTGGAGAGGCATGGCCAAGGCTGTTCCAAGTATTGCATTAATTATATTTTAAAATACTGTATTAAAATACAGTTCTTGGCAGAATAATTTTGTCCCGTTTTCCTACAACTAGTTGAGAGATTCTTTCACCTAAGAGTGTTTCCATTCCCAGTCATTATTGACCACAGCTTCCAAGGAAGACTCAACCCACTTCATGGTGTCACTAGCAGGGACCTCCATAAGCCCTGTAAGAGATAGATCCCTCCTTGAAGAATTCAGCAAATGCTGATGAGACAAAGGATGGAGGAGAAGGAAACATGATCAGACTGTTTCATAAGTGGGAAATATGGGACAAAGTAAGGCTGCCCAAGGTCACACAGGAAGTCTCTGGCATGCAAAGGAAATGAATATTGATCTCATGAATTTCAGCTGTTGTGTAACTAACAAGGGACATCCTCCCGTCGGCCTCATTCGGAGCCCTGCATGGCTTTACCCTGCAACACAGCCCCGTTTGCTTTGGCAGATTTCTGTCACATGAGCAAACAGATTTGTGCTCCAAAGCTGTACTTCAGAGAGTTAACTGCCACAGAGTCTGCAGGAAGAGCCTCGCCACCAGCTCCAACTTACCTTCAGGTCATCTGGGATGAAGACTTTCCGAGCCTTCTTAATCATGGGCTGCGGCTTCAGCTCTTCTTCGGAGAACTTGCGCTTGCGAGGGTCAAACATCTCCTGGCCAGGAATGCTGGAAAGAGCAAGATCTGCAGGGTCAGGTTCGTAGCCAACAGGAACTTGGATAGTCTCAGGATCAATGGGACTCGGTGTGTTTCGGTTTGCTGGCAAGATCTGACCTACAGGAACAAAGGATAAATTTGGCTCCGTTAGAAGAAAACACTCAACTCCTATCGCTGAGGATGGATTTTGGAAGACCTCTGAACACTAGAAGCAGTAATTCCTGAAGCCTGCACTGCAAACTGGGCACTGCTGCATTCTGTAGGGCGCACATTCAGATCTAGACACGCTCACGCTGCTATTGTCAGAGCTTGCTGCCAGTTCTGGTTGCTCAGGTTGGATGCCCACGTAAGAGCCCCAAATGCATGGTGAGCTGCAGCAGGCTGCAGGCAGAAGTCACACTGCTCCAACCCATGCCCCTTCATTAGGATCATGCCCTCAGTAACAAACCCCAAGTGCTGTCGTTTCACACAGCTTTTTCCACCTTCCCAGCTTGCTCACACACAGACTTCTTCTGCCCCTCTGAGGGCTGGCTGAGTTTGCAGCTAAACAATGTACAGCACTTGCCACAGGACAATCTCTCAGTGAGCTGCACTTTTGAGCTATGCACTCCACCGAGGAACTGCTGCTGTCCATAAATCCTGCAAGCGATACTCCAGAAGACAGTGAAGGGTGGTGAGACACTGCAGCAGATTGCCTAGAGAGGTTGTGGAGGCTCCTGGAGGTGTTCAAGGCCAGGCTGGATGAGACCTTGAGCAACCTGGGCTAGTGGGAGGTGTCCCTGCCCATGGCAAGGGGTTGGAACTGGGTGAGCTTGAAGGTCCTTTTCAACCCAAACCATTCTATGAATCTGAAACAAGCAATGGGAAAGGCTACAAATACCTGAAGGTGCTCTGGAGCAACCAAAGAAGGCTGATTTATGCCACACTGCTCTTTTATGGTATAGAAAAACCTCCTCAAGAGCAGCCTCTGCCCAGGCAGGAACAACACCCCCCTGATTTTCTTTTGTAACTGCAGATAAGGCCCTCCAAGATGCCACAGCACCAAGCTGGGCACCATTCCCACTAAAAATCCAATTTAAAATCTTAACCAAAGGTTCCAAATATAGGCTCCCGAAGTCAGCTGCCTGAACACAGAGTGTCCCCGGGGGCAGAGCTTTCAGAAGTTTTCACATGCCTCAGAAGTCCGAGCCCCACAGACTTCAGAGGGAGGGCTGAGTGAAGCAGAGAGTCTTTTGTAATTCTGGCTATCAGTTAATTCACTCTGACGTTAGGGACACGACGGCGTTCATAAGAACTCACAAAAACATCCTGTCACTGCATAATATTTCCTTATTTGTGCCCCCATCTGCAATATTTGGGGTGTAAAAGGGTAAACACGAGATGCCATTGCTAGCTCCAAGGCCAGAGTTAACAATGTAGGTCTTATTTTAATCGAGACCATCAGGGCAACAATATTGAGCCTGCAGAGAAGATGCACAGGGGAATTGCACTGCGCCGGACTGGGCAAGACAGGCACTGCCTTCTGGAGCTCCTATTTTAAACCAGTGCTGATTAAATCAGCTCCAGGAAGGGCTAAGGAAGGCCCTGGGAGAAGAGGAGGATCAAAGTTAACACAGAATACATACACCTATAGGAGAATGAGCCAGAGGGAAGGATGCCTCTGCCCACGCTGTGCCAGCAGCTGAGTGCTTGCTCCCCTGCCTCCGGGCTCGGCACCACCTCCCGGGCCGAAACTGGACCTTTCCTGATGGGCCTTGTTAATAGAATACGCCAGCGACAGCGGCCTGCTCGCTGCTGGCCACCGGGGCTGAGGCAGCTGGAGGCGCCAGGGCAGCGGCTGACAGGAGGCGGAAGCGGCACCGTTAGGGCAGCGGCAGAGGCCCAGCAGGAGGCAGCGGCAGCACCACCGTTAGGGCTGCGGCAGGGGCCCGGCAGGAGGCGGCGGCAGCACCGTTAGGGCAGCGGCAGGGGCCCGGCAAGAGGCGGCAGCACCGTTAGGGCAGCGGCAGGGGCCCGGCAAGAGGCGGCAGCAGCACCGTTAGGGCAGCACTGGAGGCGGCAGCACCGGCGGACAGCGACCACCCGAGGGCGCCCCTGGCCGCCGCCTCCAGGCGCCGCCGCGGCCTTTGGCCCGGCCCCGTTTCGGCAGCCCCCGCCCTGCCGCCTCCAGCCGGAGCAGCGCCCGGCCGCGGGCGGGCAGTGCGGCGTGCACAGATTCTGTCCGGGGCTAGCTGCCGTTACCGGGGGTGTCGGAGGCTGCTGTGCCTGTACGGCTGCCGAGGGCGAAGCCAGGCCAGGAGCGGCTCTGGAGCCAGCCCCGGCTCAGCGCGCCGAGGCGAGCCCGGAGCCTTGCTTTAAATGGATGGCTAATCTCATTTCGGCTCTACGGGCTGGCAGAAACAGGCTTATTTAAAGGATTAAACGCAGGAAAGCCTCCTTTGATGTGAGAGCGCTTGTAGCAGAGCGGCCATATAGGTTTTTAACGCACAGTCAGGTCTCCCCATTCCGCAGCACAGACAAAAGGCAGACGCCAGCTCAGGACGTTGGCTGCAGGGAGGATGAGAGCCGTCCTGAAAGTCAAACCTGATTGTGCAACCTGCCCCAGCTCCCTCACTGCCACCAAGGAGCCTGTGTTTAACTATTGCTGAAGCTCGAGATACAGGGTATCAGTCTATCGGTGATCTAGAATGTGCCACATTGCACAATGCCATCAGCTTCGTCACTCCTGCTCTCCAGAAACTGCAGCATCTCTGGGGAAGGAAGCACAAGAACATCCCTTTGAAACATGGAAACTGAGCAACTGCATCTCGCCAAAGCAACAGCAACCTAAAGGAAAGAGCAGAGAGCAGTGCATCTCCAAGGGGATCTAGCAGAGGAACCTACAGCAATCAAGATCCTGCCTTGTTCCCTCTGTCACACATTTCATAGGTTCACAGAACAGGTTGGATTGGAAGAGACCTTAATGCTCATCCAGTTCCAACCCCCCCTGCCATGGGCAGGGACACCTCCTCCCACCAGTCCATGTTGCTCAAGGTCTCATCCAACTTGGCCTTGGACACCTCCAGGCAGGGGGCCTGCACAGCCTCCCTGGGCAACCTGTTCCAGGGTCTCCCCACCCTCAACATCAAGAAATTCTTCCACTTCTCCTGGTCTACGAAGCTCTGCCCTCCCTCAGCAAGCATGACAACGTCTCAGCACCAAAGCAAAGCTCACTCAAGATGAATGCTGTTCACCAAAGCAAAGCCTGAACTCACCGTGTGCACAGCTAAACATCAGCACCCGAAGCCCTGGGAGATACTGCTAGGTGCAAACATTCCTAGGTGCACACCTCCATCAGTGCCTGCAGCTCGGCTCTCTCTGCTGTCACACTCCTGCTAACCATCCGGAATTCCACTGAGAGCAGCAGAGCTAATGAGAGTGTCTGAAACTCTGGGCAGAGAAACCAGCATTTCCTTGTCCAATGCTCTACCTCGGGCAACTCCTGGCTCTCAGTTCCTTGTGATTTACTCTGTCAAGCTCTGCCCATGACACAAGCCAGGTACCTGCCCCGGTTAGCCCACTGGCTAATGGCCATCACACCTATGTGCTGATGCAGCTCCTGGCAACCCAAGACGATGGCAGGGGCTGGGCTGGCCTTGGCACTGCCATTGCTGCAGAGCTACAGTGAGTGGACTCTCCCAGCCCCTCTCCCCGTGTGTGCACAGCACTTGAGCTGTGCAAGCCTCCTGACAAATTTGTGCAGGGTGTTATTTCTATGCACTAAATTCCTTGCAATCAGAGGTAGGTCAAATAAGCACAGCAAGCTGAACGTCATGTGCCCAGCAGCCCACTAATCCTCACAACAGCAAGCTCCACAGCTGTCAAAACAGCCAGAGGAAGAGCTGGTCAGAGGCTGTGATGCACAAGGAATCAGCCAAGGAGGAAGCCTCCAGCCCCAGCAGAGGTAAAGCCCCCTCGCTGCTGGGGCTCGGGAGCCAGCAGCCTTCCTTGCCAGTCCCTGTGTTATTCAAACAGCCTGAGGGCACCACAGCGGCCAAGGCTGCACAGCCCTGGTGTGGCTGCACTGTTTCATCTGCTTAGCTTTGTTCTCAATGGGGGACGACCATTGCCAAGTGTTCTGGAAAGAACTTGGCCCCTCTGTTTAAGTTGCTGGAATGAGAGCTCTTGAGCATTGAGCTCTTTTGGAAGTGCAGCTGCAGAACTCCACGGTGGTGGTGGAGGCAAGCTGGGAACAATGGTTAATGGAAACTTCCCCTCACATCACCCCAGTGATGTGTCTCAAGCATGGCCTGGAGAGACCACAACTATGTCAACACTGGCCTTGTGTCTGGAGGCCTTCCCACTTGTGGGACTCCACTCCAGCAGCACTGAGGGTGCCAGGACAGGCAGCTCCAGGCAACGGACCCTGCAGGTTGTGACAGCCCCAGCAGGCACAGCTTCCCCAACATCTTGTCTTTGCTAATGCTCTTGGTGTTGCTCTGGCAGAACATTTTCCAGAAAGGACTTAAAAGAAATTTGGCTGTTCTAACCCTTCCAGTCCTTCTCCTCCTCCCAGCAAAGAGTGCCAGTGAGGAAATCCAACGTAATGGCAACATTTCAGTGCAGCTCCTTGTTCAAAGAGAGATGGATTCAAGCCATCCACTTGTGTCATCTAGGTCACCAAACAGCTGGTGGAAAAAAAAAAACACCAACCCATCAGCTTTTAATTGCTTGCAGTGTGATTAAAATTCACAATTCCAGAGCATAGCAGCATTTTCATGCACCTGGACCCCCAAAATGCTGAGCTGGTATCGTGGGGAGCAAAATCACCATGCCCTGACACCTCACTTCCTCCTCTGGAACACCCCAGCTGTGCCAGGGAAGTTCAAATGGAAATAACCTCTTGGGCTGCACAGACTTCCTGCCTGTATTGCAGGAGATCCCTGCTGAATTACGTGGAGCTCGATTTTGAATCATTCAGCTCCACAGACATGTGCCTGGTGTTCAGAAACTCTCCCTTCCCTCAGCCCTTCCACACTTCAGCAGCTCAGCAGCTGGCTGGAGAACAGCGAGGAGGGAGAGACAAGAGAAGGGAGTGGAAATGTTCTCATCAAAATATTTTCCCCTATTTTCTACACACGTGTTGGAAAGCAAGCAAAGAGGAGTTTCTCATTCAATTTATTAGCAGCCCAGAGATAAACCAGTGTCTGCTCATGGCTTCTCCTGTCAGCTGAAGGCACTTGGGGTCTGTCAGCCAGACCACAGAGCAGGGCAGTTCTGCTGCCAGACGCTCCTCACCCCAGCGCTCTGCCCACGCAGTTTCCAATGCTCTGAGACCCACCTGGGTGCTGGCCAGCAAGCTGGGATAGCTCTGTTCCTCCAGCTCACAGCCTGGCCCAGACTGATCTGACATCCACGTCTGCATGACCCCTTCCAGCTCTAGGAAATGTTCCCTCAGTGCAGAGCACAAGGCTGTGGGCAGGGATCGAGAGCTGCAGAGATCCCCACAGGCAGGGGCACTGAGGAGGAGTGAGGAGTTCTGGAACTGAGGCCAGGGGAGGCCATGAAGAGGATCAAAGGGCTGGAGCAGCTCTGCTGTGAGCACAGGCTGAGGGAGCTGGGGGGTGCAGCATGCAGAGAAGGCTCCCGGGGGACCTCAGAGCTGCTGCCAGTGCCTGAAGGGAGCCTGCAGGAAGGCTGCAGAGAGACTGTTGCTGAGGGGGTCTGAGCCAGGCCAAGGGGGAATGGTTTGGAGCTGAGGAAGAGCAGGGTTAGAGTGGAGCTGAGAAAGAAGTTGTGCAGTGTGAGGGGGCTGAGAGCCTGCCACAGGCTGCCTAGGGAGGCTGTGGCTGCCTCCTGCCTGGGGATGTTCACGGCCAGGCTGGGTGAGGCCTTGAGCAGCTGAGCCTAGTTGAGAGGTGCCCCTGGGCATGGCAGGGGAACTGGAGTAGATGGTCCCTGAGGTCCCTCCCAACCTGAGCCATCCTAGGATGTAAGGCCAGCAATTCATCAGACTTAATTCCTCAGTGTTACAAACATCATCTAATTTCCCTCCTCTGAGTATTTGAGTGTCTTCCAGAAACCAAAAGGAGTCCATGGGCAGTAAGACCATGACCTGTACTAGCCCTCAAGGGAGTGACAGCCACACTGTGTGATCCTCCAGCCCTCACAGGGCAGGACAAACCCAAGCCCTCTCTGCCTTGGGGGTGAAGAAGACACTTGACCCCTGTCTCTGTCAGCAGTTACAGGAGTCTGATTCTCTCCTGAGACAACAGGAGGTTATTTTGCCCAATGCACCAACCTGGCACAGCCATTCCTCTGCTTGTTACCTTACACAAATTTGATTCTGCTGAACATGAGCTGACTGCAAACACTTCCTGAGGAAAGAAGGATTTGAATCCAGGGCCACCACACCAGAGTCACTGCTCATAACACCACCCAACAGGCTGGCACACCGCAGTGTTTTTAGGAGGTGTCCTTTTGAAAGCTCTCAGCATTGTTTACAAACCTCATGCATTTAATTACAGCAGAACTGTCACTTCCCCTCTCAGCATTGTCTGCCTCCTGCCCTGGGCCTCCCCACTATTATTACAGGCAGGACTGGAAGTCTTATTAAGATTGTCTGACACTTCCCATTAGAGGATGCAGTCTCCAGTTCCTCAGCCCTTTGCCAGATCTCAACCCTTCTGTTTGATTTGTGTGCTCCAGTGAGGTTTCTGCCAAAATGCTTCTAAGGTTTCCCGAAAAAGGTCCAGCAAAAATACTTTGTTTTGAACCTGTTACAAATTCTGGCAAGCTTTGCATTTCCCTGAGCTAGTGGCCTGGGCACTGGGAGAGAGGGAAGCTCCTGGAGCACTGCTGCTGCCCTTTGCTCTGCCCTCCTGACACCTACTGCTAAGGCTGGGTGAGAATGGAGCAGTTTGTCACCATGACAACAGTTGGACACTGGAATCATCTCCCAGGGGCAGCAGTGCAGTGCCCTGCACTGGGCAGTCTGAAGCCTCAACTTGGCAGGGTCTGGGCCAGCTCCTTTCAACTCCACTGTCACCCAGAAGGGTTGAGCCAGATGATCCCTGGGCTGCCTTCCAAGCTGGCATTCTGGGATTCTGTGCATTTCAGTAACCAATTAGGACTCGAAGCCAAGAAAGGGGCAAGGAGGTGAGGAAGGTGAGGATGAGGGAGGCTGGCAACCAGAGAGTAGGGGCAGAGAGCCTGGAAGAAGGTTGGGATGAATGGAGAGCCCTGTGCTGATGGTACAAACAAGGCTCCAGGTTTCCCACTGCCACAGATCCTCTTCTATCAGCAAGGAGTGAAGTGCACTGGCACAATGCCCTGTCCCCCTCCAGCCCCTTAGAGCAAGCTGGCATCCCCTCCTTAGCCAGGACACTGTGGGGTGCCATCAGGTCCATTCCTACTCATTTCCAAGGTGCCTGTCATAGGGGGTGGGGTGCAGGAGAAAATCCAGGCTGCCTTTGCCATTTGTTTTTAAGATGAAATGCAAGAGCTGCAGAAGCCCAGACACGGTTTCAACAACCTTTCAGTGTCAATCACTACTTTCCCAGCTCATTTCCTCACTCAGCAGTCATGTGCTTCACCCATTTGGATTTCCTCAAGCAGCCCCATACATTATTTGTCACAAATTAATCCAGAGCCTCCTGTAGAGACACAACTGGAGCCTTTCCAGGAGTTCCCTCCAGCACTGACAGCTCCAGCACCTGCCTGCTGCACACAGGCAATGTGTCCCCAGGGAAGAAGGGGCAGCTCTGCCTCTCTGCAGGGCAAGGACAGACGTTTGACAGCAGCAGCAGGCAGGCTCTGGGCTCAGCCAGGGTCACAGGCACTGCCTGCAGCAGGCTCTGGGCTCAGCCAGGGTCACAGGCACTGCCTGCAGCAGGCTCTGGGCTCAGCCAGGGTCACAGGCACTGCCTGCAGCAGGGGGTCACAGGCACTGCCTGCAGCCCAGAGCAGCTACCACCAACTTCTGGTGCAGGTTGGGGCTGTAGTAGAGCAGGTGAGGGCCACCCAAGGTATCAAACTGGGCTACTCACAAGGGGGATGCAAAACAGAGTGTGACAAGCTCACATCATCCAGTGACTTGGTCAAAGCTCTGCTGCAGCCTCACGGCAAAATCCAGCCTCTCCAGACAAAATCCTTCTGTCCTTCCTGCCACATTTCCCCTTCTCCTCCTGCCCTTCCCTGCATCCTCTCACATCTGCAGCAAACGAGGTCAAGATCCTACAGACAATCACTTCCTTCCCGACGCTGTCCTGATTCGACCCAGCGCTGGCCTGACCTCTGCATTCAAAGAGGGAAAAGGGAAGAGGAGGATGGGAGATAATTAAAGCCTGCAAGCAGGCAGGGGAGGGGGCTGGCTGCAGCTGCACATGTGGCCTTCAGGCAAGTGTCTGCAGACTTCTGAGGGCTTGGCTTTGCGACTCCTGCATGCAGTTAGCACCATGTGCATGGAGTATTCTCTGCCTGCTGTGCCAATAACGTTCTGCCCTTCCAAAGCCATAAATAAACAAATAAGAAACACCATCAGGTTAGGACTTTCCATTATGTGTACTGGACTTCAGACCAGGCCCTCCCCAAGGTCCATACTCTGAAAGCCTTAGCCCTCTTCAGCTGTGTGAAGGCAGCACTTAGCTCAGCAAGGCTCCATTCCTGAAAGGAAATCAATTTCTTATTCCCTCCCAAGCCCAGCCCTGCAAGGTACCTGGAAGCAGCTGTTCCTGTCCTGTGCAGTTCCCTTACTGAAGTGCTACAGCAACAGAGGGTTTGATCCTGCTCCAAGAACACTGCACAGGATTTTCAGGTTCTGGATAAGCAAGAATCCTTCTGAAATGCCTTTCTGGTTGGCTGGGAGGGTGCTGCTTGCTTTACCAAGACGAGCCAGGATGGCATTCAGTGAGGCCAGGGCCTGATGAGACAGGTGCCCAACAGGAATTTAGCTCTGATTGACACTTGCCTTAGCAGCACACTTCAAGATGCTGATATTCTCTGGTGCATTGGAGCTTCCTGACATCCTCTGGCATACGGTGGCACTTGGCTAATGGCTATGGTGGTGTTGGGTTGATGGCTGGACTGGATGAGCTCAGAGGGCTTTTCCAACCCAAAGGACTCTGTCACCCCTGTGTATTTGTGTTAGTTCACAGTACACACACAGCAGGGCTCCTCACAAAGCACAATTCTCCTTTCTTTTCTTAAAGGGATGTTTCCAGAGGAGCACCAGAATCATTCATCTGTTCTGAAGCAGAAAAAGAGGATCCATTTGTCCTGCCTTGGACAACTCCATACCCAGCTTTAATAACCTCAAGGAGCAGATTTTAGATAGAGCCTCTGCTTTAGGTAGCAGCCTCACACAGCACCCATTAGCATGTCCTCATGAGGAACACCACTCAGGACAACTCCAAAAGGACAAGACTTGTCCTCAAGATGAGCTCATGCCACTGCCAGTGTGCTCTGCAAGCCTCCAGCCCGAGTGGCTGTGCCCTTGTCCTGTTTGCCTGGCTCCTGGCCAAGCAGCACAGCAGCTCCCAGGCAGGGAGCAGGTCCTGCAGAAAGCCCCTGGCAGCATCGTGCTACCCATGACTCAGCTACCTGTCACCCACTCCTGCTACCCAGGCCCTTCTTGCCTGGGTGTGTTATCAAAACACAGGCAGGGGAGATTTCAGCTGGCGTGGAGCAGCCACACGAAGCAGGTCCCTGTCCTCTGGCTGCCAGGCTGGGAGGCAGAGAGCAGATGCTAGAGGAAAAAGGGGGTCACTCAGCAGGGCTACAGCAAGCTGCAGATCAGCTCTGGACACACACAGCTGAACCAGCTGCTGCTGCAGCTTTGGCCTTTTGGGGTTTTTCCTTTTTGACATTTTCTGTTCGCAAGACCAGAAGACACTCTGTGTGTGACAGAACTGCACTGAGATTTGTACAACATAACCACAGCTGAACAAGTGGAGATGCCAGAATGGGGACACACTGTTCCCATAACCTTCTAAGCAAAACTGAGGACATTATTTTTTTCTTTCTGCCTTAAATTAGGACCCTCCAACATGTTTTGGAAAGAAAGAACGAACCCAAACCAGCAAAAGGAGGAAACTCCAGCTTGGTTTGCTGCAGCTCAGTAATTGCAGGGGTCTCATTTGCTGTTACACACAACTTTTAGGAACACAAATCCCCAAGCCAGCAAAACCACAGAACACCAAACCAGCAAAAACTCCAAACCAGCAAGCCCCCAAAACAGCGAAACCACAGAACAGCAATAAAACCAAGCCATCAAAATGCCACACCACCAAAACCAAAGAACAGCAAAACCCCAAACCAGCAAACACCCCAGAACAACAGAAACCCTAAATCAGCAAAAACCCCAAACCAGCTTATTCCTGACATGTTTTGGCACCAAAAAAAAACAAAAAAAAAAACACCAACCAACCAAACCCCCACAACCAAAAAACCCAAACCAGCAAACTCAGGCAACTTCTGCTTGGTTTGTCACAGCTCAGTGACTGCAGAGGTCTTTTTCCACACCAGTTGTCTTCCCAGTGAGCACACAGAGCAAGCACAAGGTGTGTGTGCTGGTGTCTGCTGCTCTGGTGATTCATCTTCACTGATGAAGGACACAAAGGCACCAGGCTAAGGGAGTCTGACAAACAGATCAGAGGAGGAAGGGAACCACAGCTCTTGTGAGACCTCACCTCCAGTACTGCCTCCAGTGCTGCTGTCCCCAGCAGAAGGGCACAGAGCTTCTGGAGTGAGTCCAAGAGGCCACAAAGATGCTGCAAGGGCTGGAGCAGCTCTGCTGTGAGCACAGGCTGAGGGAGCTGGGGGGGTGCAGCCTGCAGAGGAGAAGGCTCCAGGGGCACCTCAGAGCTGCTGCCAGTGCCTGAAGGGATCCTGCAGGAAGGCTGCAGAAAGACTTTTGCTGAGGGTGTCTGAGCCAGGCCAAGGGGGAATGGTTTGGAGCTGAGGCAGAGCAGGGTTAGACTGGAACTGAGGGAGAAGTTCTTCAGACTGAGGATGGTGAGAGCCTGGCATAGGCTGCCCAGGGAGGTTGTGGCTCCCTCCTGCCTGGGGGTGCTCAAGGCCAGGCTGGATGAGGTCTTGAGCAGCTGAGTCTAGTGCAGAGGTGTCCCTGCCTCTGGTGGGGAGGTTGGAGCAGAGGATTTCTGGAGTCCCTTCCAACCAAAGCCATTCTGTGATTGACTTCACTGCCACTTCTCTCAAGCTCTTTCCCCTTACTTCACAAGTAGCAGAGGTTTTAGCTTTGCTGTCACACCCAGCAGGGCTCTCTGTTGCCAGAGGTAACAATTCTGTCAATAAATTAAGTCAATATTGTAAAACTTATTGATACAGCCCAGACAGAAACACAGTTCAGTGTACCAGTGCCAATCACTGACCAATTCATTCTGCATATGAGAGCTTCTGAACAGGGGTGTCTGCAGGCTACAAATGCACAGAGGACCTCATGCCCTGGGAACTGTCACGAGGTGCAAGGCAGGAGCAGCCTGATTACAGAAATCACAGTTTTAATGCTGCCTTCTCCTTCCAGGAAGCAGAGCTGCAAGTTTCACCACCAGATCTCAATCCAGACATCCCAAGGAACTGCCAAACTGTCCTGGGACTGAAAGATTGTTTAACAGAGACCTTTCTACCCCCTCTGAATGCAGATTATGCTGTAGAAGCCTCTGCCCACCTGGGCACAGAGCCAGCAGGCAGACACCCAGCTGAGCACCATCCTGATGAAAGCCAACGTGTTCTGCTTGCAGAAGCATCACATCTCTGCTAGGAACACCACTGCTGGGGGCGGTGGGGGGTGGGAAGTGCCAATGGAGTTACTTCTGCCAGCCTCAGCCTATACAACACTTAGCACTTTACCTGGAATCTCACAGTGCTGATGCCAGTCAGCAACCCAACTGCCCTGGCTTCCTTCTCCCAAGCCTGGGCACCCCACTCTCTCCACAGGATACCTGTGAGGCAGCACTTCGTTAGCCAAGGCTTTCCAGAGGGTCTGGGGTGAGGCCAGGTCAGGCCACAGCCCTTCATTTCCCTCTTATTCAGCAGGTCACCCACGGGCAAAGACACTGCAGACATCAGGGCTCCTGCAGAGCTCCCAGCCTGTGCCCCCGCAGCAGGTCTGCTGGAGCTGGCCAAACGGAAGGAGAGCACTGGAGAGCTGGAAAGCACTGCAAGCTGAGGGCAGCAACAACTCACAGGCTTGGAGAACTATGTGGGCTTTACCTTTTACACTCCTGTTAACTCTGATTTTCATGAAGTAGGTGGTGTTGCTACAGCAACTGTCATATCACATCATCTCTGCTGCCTCTGTCACAGAGATCATCTTATTTTATCTGAAACTCAGATCCACAGCTTTTCTGCTTCTGTTCCACAGCCCTCTGTGTGTTGGATAGAAAACAACTACACAAAATAGAGCTGGGCCACAGGAATGACAGCTTTTTTTTTTTTTTTTTCTTTTAATGCAGCAAAGCTCACAGAACTTTTGTATTTGTTCTCTTTCTACCAGTGCAGAAGGAATAAAGCAAACAGCACTGACCACATTCATGGTGCTCCAGAGCTTCAGCAAGAAATGAAGAGCTGGACTGGTGCTAAAGATGCTTCTGCCTCCAGAAGCTGAGTCTGTGTTCTGGTGCACTTCAGCAGAAGTAACTGACCTCTTCTCAGGTGAGATCTTGCTTCCTCATGCCCAGGCCATCTGTGTGCACACACATTCCACAGCTCACACCCAGTGAGATGCTGCTGCCCACCCTCTGCTCACACCTACCCTGCAGCCTGGGAGAAGCACTCACTGAAGCAGAATTCTCAACTCATCTTTACCTGCTTCAGAAGGTTTCTGCTAGCTGCTGGGGGTGAGGTGGCCACCCAGCCTTGCATCTCCCTTGCTCAGTGACCTGAGAATTTGGCCCTACCTCCTTTGCCTCCATTTTGCTGCCTGGATCCAGTCTTTGAGGGTTCAATGCCTCAGTCAAATGCTGGTGGTGAAAAGGCTTTATCAAATCTCTGTTGTTAACAGGCATTCCAGCTCCTGCACTCACACATCAGACCCCAACACAGCATAGTAAATATTCAGTTACACCCCCCCAGGCTACTCGGAGAAGACAGGAAAGCCTTCTACATCAAAGGTTCCTGCACAGACCACTCAGCATCCACCAGCTCAAGCCCTGCCACCACCACAGCTGCTGAGTATTTCCACCTGCTCCTTCCTAAGCATTTCCAGCCACTTTTGGAACAACCTCTGCAGTCACCACATTACACCTCCCTCCTGCAGTGACAGCTCCTGGGCAGCTGGAGATCTGCCTGCGTGGGTCTAACCTGTGGGCAAGAACCGTAGCTGTGTACCTGGCTGAGGGCTGCGTGTGCAGTGAAGATACCAAACAACCTTCAGTTACTCTGCAAGCTTCACTGCAGTGCCCCAGTACTGGAAGCTGTTCTTTAGCTCAGTTTCCTGGAGAAATGAGTTCTGTGCACCTCTGCCTAACCTCCTCCTGACAACTTCTCTGCCAGCAGCTTCTGAGGTACCCACATGTGCTGCTAACAGTGAAGGAAGGGAGCTCCTAACTCCCTGTCTGAAGAAAGCTGCAGGAGCCTCCTTATGCATGGGAGGAACTGAGGAGATTTTGCTGCTCATGAAACCAGTCCCTTGGGCAGGAAGGAAAAAAGAAAAGCATTCACCAAGCTATGGTTATAGCAGTCAGGAAAGTCACTTAATCCTCTTGTTCTGTACTGGGAGTGAGAAAAATCTTTTCACCTCATCCCACCCACTCATTTACTAACCTCAGTCATTCCAAGCAAAATGATTTGTTTGACAACTGCCCTGCTGCTTGACAATCCCTGAATTCCACAGACACACGGGGTGTTGAGAGCCATTAAACCACTCATGCACATGTCCTGTCTTAAACATCAGAAGACAGCCAGGTGTGGCCAGCCCAGCACTCTGGTGTGGCCTGAACATTTCTCTCTCCTTCTAAGATGTAGTGGATGGAACCCAGAGCTCTGCTAGAAAGCTTTCTGAGATCGTCTACAGCACTTGTTATGCAAGCAACTCAAGCCTTCCAACCAAGACACAGCAGGAGTGTTTGGGAATCAACAAATTTGCTCTGGCAGCAATGAAACATTCAGTACTGGTTTTGGAGTGAGGAGGGGGTAGGGGGTAGGTTGGAGGGGGAGATTTTGTTATTGTTGTTAAAGATTTTGTTAGGTAAGGGATGCTGGGTGGGACCCAACTAAGAAGCAGAGGGCTCCAGGTTCATGCTGGAAGCTGCATGTTGCCCACTCAAGGGACACCACTAACACACAGAGCAGCATTGGCAGGACCAAAGGTCCTCTCTAGCCCTCTCCCTGCTGTTATCTCAGAGCTATGAGCATCCACAATTACTGGAGGTTAGGAAAGAATGGGTTAAACTCAGCAAATCAGAAGCAAGCAAAAGAAACACCTTGCCTCCTTCTGCTTAACTGGTAATTGGTTAGCTGGAACATGCTTGATGAGTTTCAGCAGCTCCTAGAGATCAGGTAAGGCTGTTTCTCAGAGCAGCTAAAGCTGCTGAATGTATAAACATCTTTGAGCTGACCCCCAGGTACCCCTCAGCAAGGCTTTGGGATACCTAACACTGCCAGAAGGCAACGAAGCAGTCTGGGTACCAAAGACCCATCCAAACCCAGTAGCAGCAGGGAACTGCAGTGCTGTAGGCAGAATGTTTTATAGATCCAGAAAACCTTGTTGTGGTCAGAATAAAGAGATGGATTAAATAAATGTTTGTGTGGCTGAAGAAAGAGTAAATAATTCTCTCTGCAAGGTAACAGCAAGGTTCAAATGCAGAAGTAACAGATCCTGTCCTAGTAATGTAAGGGGCTAGGAAAATTCTAGTCCTGGAGTTTGTGTGACTAATCTAAGGGCTTCACTGGATCCACACAATCCTCTGGGCCTATTACTTGATACCATTTATCTATAATACAGAGATTTGGCTCAAGTCATTAGTGATTTGGAGTCCATCTGGCTGAAAGGACAGCAGAGGAGGGCTGGTTTCACGTGGGGATTACCTTGTCCTGTGTCTGCTGTGTGCAAGCACCTGAGCTTTGCCCCTGCTAAAATCCTGCTCTGAGTTCAAACCAGGTACAACTGCATCATCACCAAAGCAGCTCCTACAGCAACCAGGGCAAGATTATCATCTTCATTTCTGCTTGTTCACCTTGAGCTTTCAACAAACACTGCAACTGCTATGGGCATTGTAGAAAGCTGAGGTTTACAATCCAGAACCAAGCTCTTCCTCCCCAAAGAAGCTCTGCCCATCGACATCAGCCCACAGTCTCACCACAGGGCCCCTTCTCCTGGATGATGCAGAAAATCCTGAGAAGGAAACTGTAAATTTCTATCCTAAAGAGCAGTGCTCAGGTTTGGGGAGAAGTAGTCCAGCTCTTGCCAGTATTGATCTGCTCAGACACAGCTCAAAGGGTCTGACAGTGTCAGCCTAGAACCCAACTGGCAGACTCAGCACTGCCTGTGTAAAACAAGCCAAGGGAACCCCAACCCCCAGCTTTGAGAGGTCCTCTCATCAACAGACAGGAACTGCTCCTCAAGCACTCCTGCTTGCAGTCATGGTTTGTGCCCCCTCCCCAAGCCTTATGCCTCTCAAGTCCTCCTTCACAGAAGGGTGCCCTGGGAGCTGGTGAGGTTTCAAACCCAGAGGCAGCTTTCCAAAGCAGGCAGGATTTTGAACAGCCCATTTTTGCTTCACAGAGGAAGAAACGAGTTGGCATCACAAAGCCTTTATCCCCCCAAAGCCTCCCATACAGTTAAAAATCAAATCCAGCTTTATTTTCCTGCATGAGTCAGGCTGCCTGCAAACAGCTTCAGAGGAAGGCAAGCCTGGGGTGGAGAACAGAACTGAAGAAATCCAGAGAGGAATACTTGTTCCTCTAACAGCACACTCCTGTTTTCCCAAGACACTTGCTAGGACTTTCATTTTAAAACCAGAGGAAAGCCACCCCCTTCCCCCTAAAAGAAGTTTTCAATATTATAAAGACACCCAAGGACACACTTTTATTATTTTAACAATTCTTGCTATTTTCAGAGCTCCAGCACAGCTACTTCCTTCCATAATTGGACTTCAATCAAACCCTGGTGAAGCTTTTGATCTTGGAAAGAGTAACAACACAGCTCCGTTATCGGCACATCAGGGGCAAAGGGCAGGACATCCACAAGTTTTCAATACAAGAAAGTTAATTGCTTTGACTTATGTTTATCAAAGGTCATGGCTACGAGTCCTGAGAGCACACACACATAACGGTGCAGGCTGAGCAGCCCGGGATGGCCTGCGGGGGGAGGTGTGGGGATCACTGCACTGGCTGCGTGCATTCAAAAACACCACCAAAATAAAGAGCAGAAGGGGAAAAAAACAAACAACGACCAAAAAGCAGCAAAACAATGCTAGATTACTATCCAAATATACCCTGGTGGATGTCCTGCCAAACAGCAAATATGTGGCTGTAAGCTCCAAAGTGAAATAAAAGCTTGGCCAGCAGCCCAGAGCTTGACTGTATTTTGCTCAGCTAGCCCCAGCCTGGCAGGACTGAGCCAACACATTCCCAGCCACGTGACGGAGCAGGCAGCCTGGGCCAAGCTCCTTCCCTCCTCTTGGTGAAGTGGGAGCCTCAGACTTCACACACCAGCAGCTGGGGGAAAACCTGAGAAAGTGGGAAACAACCTCCCAAGGGCTAGAAACTGAAGGGCAGCAAACATGCCAAGTGAAGGGGTTTGCTGTGGCGGTGCCAGTGGTGTGGTCTAACCAGGCGGTAGCTGGCACCGGTGCTGAGTGCTGGGCAGTTCTCTGCAGCTGCACACCAGCAGCTCCTTCAAGGGTGCAGACCCTGAGAGGACTTGATTTGGAAAAGGCACTGTGCATTCTCTACTGGACCAAGAAACTCATGGACGTGGTACTACGGGTTTGGTGGCCATGGTGGTGTTAGGTTGATGCCTGGATTTGGCTTTTCCAACCAAAATGATTCTCTGATTCTACCCTGGGAGTTTCCCATCAATAGCTGAAAAAAGCAGCCTGCTGACTGACTTCAAATCCTATACTTGGGAAAATCAGAGGTACTCAGACCACTCAGGATTTGGCCCAGTAGAGAAAGGGCAGGAGGCTGATGGGGGCACACAGCCCCTGTGCCTCAGAATCTGCTGACACCTAAACAGCCAACATAGAGCACCACTGCACACAGACACCCTCATAGAGTGGGCTGGGTGGGAAGGAACCTTAAAGATTATCCAGTTCCAACACCCTGCAATGGGCAGGGACACTTTCCACTAGCCCAGGTTGCTCAAGGCCTCAGCTGAGTGAGAGGCCTCCATGGAGTGAGACAGAATTTGGCCATAAGATTTAATCTAAAAAACATGCAGGGTCTAATGGGATTAGAAGCTGCCTTGCTGATAAGGTTTTACATCTTGATAGCAGTGATAAGAATGTTTTTAGTAACTGACTTAGGAAGAGACAAACAAATAGCATCCCTGGCCAGCACCAGAGGTGCACGTGAGTCCTGAGAGCATGTCACATGTGGAAGAAGAAAGAGAAGCTTCCACATCCGAGACCTCAGAAGTACATCCCTGCTACTGATAAGAGCCACTCTGAGACAGCAGCCATGGCAGTGCATCGGCAAAGTGAGATTTGTTTACTTGCTAAGAGAAAGCTATGGCTGACCCAGACACGTGCAGCAGCTGGTGAAACCAGAGACACACACCAGCTGAGAATTACACCTCCAGTTCCTTCCTTCCATTTGGCTAATGGCTTTGCTTTACGTGTTCACAGCAGCCTCCAAAAGTCACCAGTCTTCGACGAGGCCTTCAGCCACCTCTCACTGACAAAACTGAACAGGTAGGAAGGGCAGCAAAAGGGTTTCTTAAACCACGGTGAGAAGCCAAGCCCAGCCCAGTCCAGCAGAAAGAACAGCCCTGAGGGCAGCCACACCACTGCATGTGCACGAACATCAGCTATGATGGGCTGCAGAACCCATGCCCTGATTCTCTAAGTGCTGCGACACCAACAGCTAAGGTGTTTCAAGAAGGCAGCCAAACCACAGCTGTCCAACATCTGTAACTGAAGGCTTGTGGTTTAACCCCTTCAAAAGGTAGAGATGTGCAGGGTAGCCTGAAACGTGCTGCACTCTCTCCTAGTTCTCACATCTAAGTCCACAGCTGAGTGATGCAGGTGTTCAGGTCACCCTCCTGCTCCACTTTACTTGGTGTGTGTTGCTCAACCACCAGACTTCTCCCACTTCAGAGAATCCCTCCTGGGATGAACAAGTTGTTTTTGGCCAGTGTGAGTAAGGCACTATAGGGACAGGCTGAGAGAGTTGAGGGTGTTCAGGTTGTGGATGCCCCCTCCCTGGAGGCCTTCACAGCCAGGCTGAATGAGGCCTTGAGCAACCTGGGCTAGTGGGAGGTGTCCCCTGCCTATGGTAGGGGGTCAGACCTAGATGATCTTTAAGGTCATTTCCAACACAAACCACTTTATGAATCTATGAACCTGCTTGGCTAGCTGTGGCTCCTGCAAATCCAGAGTGGAAATTAACAACAGTGCCCTAAGGTGTTCGTACTTTTCACTCCCTGCAGTCACAGAATTGTAGAGGCTGGAAAGGTTCTCCGGAGATCATCTACTCCAACCCTCCTGCTGGAGCAGCTTCACCCAGCACCGAGTGTGCAGGTTCACCTAGCAGTGTGCAGATCTGCACACTCTTTACTATTCCCCAGAGCAGTGATCTACAGCTCAACAGGGCTCTGCTTCCAGCCACCTGGCTTCAGCTGCCTAGCTGCAGTCAGTCATTACTCCACCCTCCCCCTGCAGCAAGCAAAGAGGATTGGGCTCCTCCATGGAGCTCCAGCCCAGCACATACGACAGAGACACAGAATTAGCTGGGGATGTATGGAACACAAGAGAAGCTCCCACTGAGCAAATCTCTGGTGCTGTGAAAATGTTCCTTTGCCACCAACGGGCTGCTGTGGTGTGCTCCAAACGAGAGCCAGCTCAGCACTCACAGCTACTGTAGATCTGTGTCTGGGTTTGCACTCTTCCAAAGCTAAGCTCAAGGCAATGTCTCAGACAATTTAAAAGGAAAATAAATAAAGGGCAGAGATAAAAAACTAAATAAATAAATAACTAAATGCAACATTTCCCAGTAAACTTTCTCCAACTCAATCCTGAGAAAGCAGGAAGAGCTCTGGACTGTCTTTTCCTACAGCTTGTTTTTTTAGGAGACACTCCATGGCATGTGCCACTGAGCTAATGGGACTCAGATTCACAGATGGTGTTGGTTCACAGGTTCAGGTTCACAGATTCACAGATGGAAGGGACCCTCAAAGCTCTTCTTGTCCAACCCCCTGCAGCCAGCAGGGACACCCTCAACTAGATCAGACAGCTCAGCACCACATCAAGGCTGACCTTGAATGCCTCCAGGGATAGGGCCTCAAGCACCTCTCTGGGCAGCCTGTGCCTGTGTCTCTCCACCCTCATCGTGCAGAACTTCCTCCTGGTGTCCAACCTAAACCTGCCCTGCTCCAATTGCAAACCACTGCCCCTCGTCCTATCGCTACAAGCCCTTCTAAACAGCTAAGTGTTCCCTGCCACCAAGGGTATCAAAATGTCTTGATCCTGTGCTGGAAACAACACAGGAAGGTAGAGAGGTTCTCAGGAACCTGTGAGTGCCCTGCCAAGGCTGTGTGCTGAGCGGCAGGGCAGGGGACGCTGGGGAGCTGGGGTCCAGCTGCTGCGAGCGGTTGTGTCACGGCAGCTTTACCCCGACACACCCATATTTACAGCACACAATGTACTGTACCATTCCCCGTGCCAAGAAACTCAACATATCTAATCTGGCAGCAAAACAAAGTCAGATCAGGTTAATCCAATTCTTAAATTGCACAACTTTGAAAAGCCAATAGGAAAACAAATCTTCCCCCAGCTTGGGCTCCCCTAGTCCTCCTCCCAGCGCATACCCTGCCACGACCTACTTTTCCTCTTTGATCCCTCAGCATTTTTAGCCCACTCTCACTCTCCCCTGTTTCTCATTCTCTTCTAACCCACCTCTAGCCCAGACCCTGGGAGCAGAGTGGAAAGTTACACTGATGAGAGCAGCCCTCAAAGGCAGCTTTGTGCGCAGGACCCCGGCCAGAGCACGCCGCGGAAAATGAATGGCAGGAGGCACACACAAGGTCACTTGGACACCTGCCCACATGTGATACTGCAATCATTGTGATAAGATAACAGCCCTCAAATTTGGAACTGGCTGACTACAAGGCAGTGTCTAACCTGGGGAGCTTCTGCTGCAAAAGAGGAAGAGGATACAGCAAGGCTGCTGAAAGTTCAGCACATCGATAGGGAGAGTGACTCTGCTGGACTCTGGAGAGGGTCAGCACTGCTCCACTGCCTGGGTTCAGCCCTTTGAAGATCCTGCCTACAAACCTCACAGCTGGTTTTAGAACTTCCAGAGATTCACAGAATGGGTTGGAAAGAACTTTAAAGCTCACCCAGTTCCAAGCCCCTGCCATGAGCAGGGACACTTCTCACCAGGACAGGTCAGTCAAGGCCTCATCCAGCCTGGCCTGCAACACCTCCAGGGAGGCAGCATCCACAACCTCCTTGGGCAACCTGTTCCAGTGTCTCCCCACCCTCACTGTCATGAATTTCTTCTTCACCTCCAGTCTAAATCTGCCCTCTTCCAGCTTCAACCCATTTGCTCTTGCCCTGTCACTACAAACCCTTGCAAAAAGTCCCTCTGCTTTTTCAGTGAACCTCATACAATCAGGAGGCTCAAGGGGCTGAAGATTTTAAAGGAAGAACAATGGTGGCAAGAGTTTGTGACCCCCTTGTCCAACAGACACTAAACCACTGACTCCTGGGGCTTCTTGCTGCTTTGTTTCTCCAAGTGAATCCACGTCTGATGGTGCCTACAAGGCTGCTGGCTTTCCCCGAAGCAGTTCGCACAGATCAGGTGTTTGAAAGGTCTTATGCAAATTCTGCTGTAGAAAATGCACAGTTCCATGACAGCTCTTCCTGCTCAGCAACATATTCCCACCCTATCCACCCATGAAATTTCAGGAACGCAATTATTCTTTCAGAATCACAACTCGCTTGCCACATTTGGGTTAAAATCAACCAATACACTTAAAAAATAAACCAACTCATGAAGCAGGAGTAGGGAAGCAGCCACACACATACCTAGCACCACTGGATAGGGGTTGTTTACACAGCAAACCGGACCAAACCCCACAGCCCAGAGCTCCTCTCTCACAGCATGCAGCAGGGCTGCAAGAGCTGAGCACAACAGCCAGTCGCATGCCCCATGCTGCAAATGGGGCCGCAGCTGCAGGCTCACAGCTGTCAGTAACAGCTCTATTTCCACTATGCAGCACAGAGAGAGGCAACGGTGGTATGGCTGATTGCTGCAAGGTGCTCCACGCGAAGGCAGTTTAACCCTCTCTGTGCTGTGGAGGAGCAGGGTTTGGGGCTCAGTGCCTAGTTCCTGCTCGCTAAGCACCAGAGCCTACACAGAGCCAGGTTTGGAGCAGGACTCACTGCCCAGGGCTGAAGTGGTGAGTCTGGAAAAATGGCTGAATGGTTTGAAGTCATCTCCTCCCTTTCAATGCAGCCCTCTCCTTCTGAGCCTCTGATTTATATTCTGCAGCCTTAAGTAATGTACTCTTCTACAGGCAGCTTTAGTGCCATTATTTAGCAGCCTGGCTGTGCTAACAA
Source organism: Ramphastos sulfuratus (assembly GCA_013399055.1). Classification (NCBI taxonomy): domain Eukaryota; kingdom Metazoa; phylum Chordata; class Aves; order Piciformes; family Ramphastidae; genus Ramphastos; species Ramphastos sulfuratus. The sequence goes on along the minus strand of WBNM01031294.1, from coordinate 68,867 downwards.
CAGTGACTGCTGCCTGCAATGGAGTGCTGCAAAGCATTTGGTGTTTACAAGTTACACATCATTGTTCCATCACTTTTTCAAAATGCAACCTACACTTTCCTCCCTTGCCCCCTTACAATCTCAAGTCCTAAGCAGCTACATTTAATTTCTGGTTTGAGTGCTTTCTTCTGTACCCTGATTGCTGAGCCACCAGGTCACCTCAAACACAACAATGTGCTCATAGAAGAGTGAAGTTGAAGTGGGGGAGCTTTGCCAGCATTTAAAAACCCATTAAGATCCAATCATTGCCACCCAAAGTAATGGCTCTTGCTATGGATGGAGAACCCTGTTCAGACATTTGTTTACTAAATCCAGGACTACCAACCAGTTCTGTAATGCATTACTTAATCTTTGACCTATTGTCCACAGCCATGTTCCAGAACAAAGCATTTCTAGCAAGCTGAGCTCCCTAAGGCTAATTGGAAAGGAACTCTTTCTCTTTTTTTTTTTTCCTCTTAAAAACAATTCCCTATCCTCAGCAAATGTTATACAAACTGTTTTGGTTTTGCCTCCCTGCTTACACATCTACATACCTAAGGGTGATGTGCTGTTAATGGCCATGGTGATGGTAGGTTGATGGCTGGACTCAATGATTCATAGATTGGGGTGGAAGGAACCTTAGAGATCATCCAGTTCCAACCCCCTGCCACGAGCAGGGACACCTCCCACCAGCCCAGCTTGCTCAGGCCTCATCCAAGCTGGCCTTAACACCTCCAGGGAGGGGGCATCCACAACTTCCATGGGCAACCTGTGCCAGTGTCTCCCCACCCTCACTGTCAAGAATTTCTTCCTCATCTCCAATCTAAATCTGCCCTCTTCGAGCTTCAAGACATTTCCTTTCATCCTGTTACTACAAGCCCTTGTCAAAAGTCCCTCCCCAGCTCTCCTGTAACCCTTTTCAGGTGCTGAAAGGCTGCTCTAAGGTCTCCCCTGAGCCTTCTCTTCTCCAGCTGGCCCCATAGGGGAGCTTCTTCCAGACCCTCTTTTCCAACTAAAACAATTCTGTGATTCTGTTCCAGAGGAGTTGTTGCTGCAGTTCATTTTAGCACCCGCTTGTAGTAAATGCTTGCAAATCCACAGCTCTGTGAGTTCCTGCCAGGTTCTGGTTCAGTAACCACCTACATTNCAATCATTGCCACCCAAAGTAATGGCTCTTGCTATGGATGGAGAACCCTGTTCAGACATTTGTTTACTAAATCCAGGACTACCAACCAGTTCTGTAACGCATTACTTAATCTTTGACCTATTGTCCACAGCCATGTTCCAGAACAAAGCATTTCTAGCAAGCTGAGCTCCCTAAGGCTAATTGGAAAGGAACTCTTTCTCTTTTTTTTTTTTCCTCTTAAAAACAATTCCCTATCCTCAGCAAATGTTATACAAACTGTTTTGGTTTTGCCTCCCTGCTTACACATCTACATACCTAAGGGTGATGTGCTGTTAATGGCCATGGTGATGGTAGGTTGATGGCTGGACTCAATGATTCATAGATTGGGGTGGAAGGAACCTTAGAGATCATCCAGTTCCAACCCCCTGCCACGAGCAGGGACACCTCCCACCAGCCCAGCTTGCTCAGGCCTCATCCAAGCTGGCCTTAACACCTCCAGGGAGGGGGCATCCACAACTTCCATGGGCAACCTGTGCCAGTGTCTCCCCACCCTCACTGTCAAGAATTTCTTCCTCATCTCCAATCTAAATCTGCCCTCTTCGAGCTTCAAGACATTTCCTTTCATCCTGTTACTACAAGCCCTTGTCAAAAGTCCCTCCCCAGCTCTCCTGTAACCCTTTTCAGGTGCTGAAAGGCTGCTCTAAGGTCTCCCCTGAGCCTTCTCTTCTCCAGCTGGCCCCATAGGGGAGCTTCTTCCAGACCCTCTTTTCCAACTAAAACAATTCTGTGATTCTGTTCCAGAGGAGTTGTTGCTGCAGTTCATTTTAGCACCCGCTTGTAGTAAATGCTTGCAAATCCACAGCTCTGTGAGTTCCTGCCAGGTTCTGGTTCAGTAACCACCTACATTGGTGGTCTTGCAATGACAGGACAAGGGGCAGTGGGTTTGAACTGGCAGAGGGGAGATTGAAACTGCATGTTAGAAGGAATTTCTTTGCGGTGAGGGTGGTGAGACACTGGCACAGGTTGCCCAGGGAGGTTGTGGCTGCTCCCTCCCTGGAGGTGTTCAAGCCCAGGTTGGACAAGGCCTTGAGTGACCTGTACTAGTGGGAGGTGTCCCTGCCTATGGCAGGGGGTTGGAACTAGATGAGCTTTGAGGTCCCTTCCTTACCATTCTATGATTTTATAAATTTCTGTTCCAGTTCATGTGCACACACAGGTTGTAGGACCCCAATGCAATTTTGCAGGAAGAAATAAAGACTCCAAAGGCCACACACACCAAAAAAAGAGCTTCAAGATCCTCAGTTTTTATGACATGACAAATAATATCAACAGAATATCAGCAGAAAGATGAAGAGCTAAAGCTGCTTCTCTCCAAGCACAGCAGAACACCCTGAAGCAAGAGCATCCCACACCAGCAGCCAAGCAATGGTGTTGGATGGTGCACAATGAATATCTGGGCCAAGATTTAGCTCTGAGAACAGACCAGGGAAGCAGAGCTGTACAACAGCTTCAAGTGTCAGAACAGAGAGAGGTTGAACAATAATTTGTGTTGGTTTGAAATGTGACAGGTAACACCTCGGTGATGCAGAGCTGAAGTGCTGTGAAGAGCCTGAGCAGAGAAGAAACAAAAAAATCGGAGAGGATAAAAAGAAAAAAGCAGCAAAGCTGCATCACAAGCTGCTCTCCCTACCAGTGTCAGCCCTCCCCACGGCAGCTCTGGGGACCAAAGTGAGCTTTGTGATGAAGAGGCAGCTTGGTCACTGCCACTTGGTCATTAAAAGAGGTTACAGAAGCTGCACAATCTGTGTGCCAAGCTCTGGCTTTGACCACGCTGCCTTTCACACCCATTTGCTGTGCTCCCAGGGTAGAATGGCAGGTTGAAGGAAATGAGCTTTTTTTCTTCCCCAGAGCTTTCATTATCTACTTCAAGTAGAAGAGATCAAACCAGAGGTTTTCTGCAGTGCACCTTAGCTGAAACACTCTTTTCTGATCATCACAATCTGCTATGGAACTTAGATAAAATACTGAATATGGATTTTGTCACAAAAGGAGGCAACTTCTCATCACGTTTGTGTGACAGAAATACTGAAGAGCTCCATGATGCACAGTCAGCCAAGCCAGCTTCTGGTTTCAAAGTGCTCTGAAGTTCTCTTTGCTGCTGCTGACTGCAGCCTTTCACCTCAAGGAAACTCCACTGGCACACCAAGGGCTGTTACCCCCTCCTTAAAAAATAAAACCCCAGAAAGATGAATGACAGGAGAGTGAATGGTGACATTTTGCTGCTCCACCTGGAGAGCAGTCAACAAGCTGCTTGCCTGCTGAGCAATACTGAACTCAGAAAGACCACATGAGGAGCAAAGTACTCACTGCTGAGATTAATTAGGCAGGATCTGGCCGCTGCCAGCTCCCACCATTGCCAATCTGCTGCCATGTAAATATGGAGAGACTGAACAATTTAACGTGTTCCCTAGAGGCTTCATGTAATCATGTAGTATCACTAGCTCCTTCGTACACATCTCCTGATGGCCTTCTCTCATAACTCTAACATTGTTTTATGAAAGGCTTCAGGGTGTACTTGCTGCTCAAGAATCAAATCACTGCACTACAGAGCATTCGAACACCCTCCAGTACGCCCTGAGATGGGAAGCAAGGCTCCGAGAGGGATGCTCTACTTCTTCTAGCTAACTGCACCAAGTTCTACACTCAGATACCCTCGAAAAATTCATTCTAAAGGGACAAAATCCTCTACTTGTTCCTTCTGACCCCTTCCTACCGCTGACCAGCCCTTACTTCCCCAGGAAGATGTGTTGGTGCAGGAAGTGCTGTTGCTGCTGGGAACCGAAGAGTCAGGCCAGGTACGTTCTAAAAGCACAGCCTCAGACCCAAGACGTTTCAAACAACAAACAGCACGAACTCAGAATTATCTTCAAGTCCTTTCATGCGGCCAAGCAATTATTCAGCCCATAACCACCATTTAACAGTAACTATTGAAACCAGCTCTCCTGGAGGAGCCGCAGTGCCGGTGCTCCTAGCAGGCACAATTCCCCTGCTCAGCACTTTACCCCTCTCACCATGTGACAGGCTATTTTTAATATTTGCCTCGACAGATTTCGCCTCTTCCTTCGGCGCAGAAGGCAGCCCGGAGCGCGGCGCTCCCGCGGGTGCGCAGCGGGCAGGGCCGGCAGGAGCGGGGCGCCCTGCTGCGCGGGCAGAGCCAGGCGGAGCCGCTGCACAGGGACGGCCGCGTGCCGCGCGCACATGGTGGCGCAGGAGGCTGCCGCCCAGGGCCTCACGTGAGCGCCAATGTGCGGCGCTGGGCAGCAGCCCGCAGGCTGCCGCTGGTCATTCCCATCTGCGCAAGGTCGGGAGATTCCCAGCTCCTGGCGCTGCAGGTGCAGCCCTGCGGCTCCTGCGAGAGGGGGCTCACACCGCCTGGCGCATGCCACGGCCAAGGAGCTGCTTGTAAACAATGATTAAAGCTTGGGAGAGGATGCCAGGTAGGAGCTGGCTGCTGGGAATGCTGCCCTTCAGACTACAAAGGCTGTGCTGGAAGAGGAGGTCACGTTAAGAAACACCGGGGAAGGAAGACTGCAATAAAGGGAGTGTTGCGCACACACGCCCTTCTGTGGGCTGCCCCCTTCGCCGAGGCATCCCCAGCATGCGGTGGCGAGGCTGGATGGAGCAAGAACCAACCTCTCCCAGCTGGCTGCTGTGCCTGTCACAAGCAAGAGTCAATAGAAAATGCTGAAACCCACCCCCAGCAGGCCTGGTGTCAATCACCACAGCTCAGTGTCTGTGCACGCAGCAAAAGGTAATGAGCCTGAGCTCCAGGTGAAAGAGCTCAGCTGAATCTTAGAAATGTTTTGGTTGGAAAAAGGTTTAAGCTCATCCAGTCCAACCATTCTCTGCTCTACCAAGGCTGGTGCTAAACCATGGCCCTCAGCACCGCATCTCTGCAGCCTTCAAACACCTCCAAGGATGAGGATTCAGCCACCTCCCAGGGGAACCTCTTCCAGGCTTTGAGACCCTTTCAGTGAAGAAGCTTCTACATAAATCTAACATGGAATTTAACCAAATCTGTGTGTTCTTGGGAGGGGTGTAGGAGGTGTAAGTACATCACACACAGTCATAGTTTTCAGCTTTTTGATTAACGCTCCCTTAAATCTTTTCCTCCAATTGAAGACTTCAGATACTGGCACAAAGGTGCATTTCTGCAGCTTGATTTTTCTTTCCCTGAATAACCTCTGACAAATCCTTTGCAAGCAGTCTAAGGCAGGCAGCCATGCGGGCAACACGGGCTGAAAACCACTGTCACAGGATGGCAATGAACCAGGGAGTTTCTGAAAGCCTACTTGGGGCTGCCACCATGTCAGAGCAGCTCTGCGACACTACCTGACTTTGGTAGCAAACAGAAGATTCAGACCTACACCACAAAATCCCCCCAGACCTTCTCACTTAGGGTTTTCCAGCAGCCTTAGCCAATGCTTCTGAGCTTCACTCTGTCCAAACCCTTTACAGCAGCTGCCCCATTCACCCATGCAAGCACTACACAGCAAAGAAAGACAGGCAAAAGCAATCCCCAACCAGCCACCAGCAGAGTATGAACCTCTCTTGACATACAAAGACCTACAAATGCTTCAGATTTCCTTCAAGGAAACAGAGATTCACATTCAAACAATCAAACAAAACAAAAAAACAAAACACCACCAAAAAGCAAAAGGCAACACAAGATGTGGAACAGATGAAGAGCCACAAGGATGTGACTGCAGTAACAGGTCACGCTAGAAGCAGCATTTATAAAAGCTGGGTTTTTTCCTCATGAAGGACACAATAAATCTCAACCAACTAACCAGCATCTAGTCCAGAGAGAGAGCAGGAAGTTTTAAAGGCATGTACACATGGTCTGCAATACTGAAATAAAGCAAAATGTTATTTTTTTTTAATTCACAGAATTGGGACTGTGGAAGAGAAATGCATCAGATGCCCCTGTAGGAAGAGCCACTGCCCTGTGTCCCTCCTCTTCCAAACAAAACTCAGTATTTGCCATTTGTATATCCCCTGAACTGAAATTCATGAGAAAAGCAGGGTTTGGATTTATCCCTTGCTGGAGGTCCAGAGAACAGATGATGGACTGGGTGAGCTTATCCATTTTCCCATCACACAATCCAGATAACCCGAGTTGGAAACACAGAAGTACCATTTATAAGGAACCTTTGTGGTGTTAAGGAAAGAAACCAAACCAAACCCGAATACTAAACAGATAAACAGAAAAATACTCAAACACACCAATGGAAGGCAAACAACAACAAAACACCAACCAACCTCAAACAAACAAACAAAATCAAGGAGGAGGAGGTTCAGAGTCAGGGTGAGCACAGCTTCACTGAGTCTGCTGCCACTTCTCAGTGGCAATGCAGATTTCCAGGGAGCTTTTGGGGGGCTGGTCTAGGTGACCTTTGGAGGTCCCTTCCAACCCAGACCAATCTATGATTCTGTCTCTTCTGAAGATGCTGTAAAATCCAGATTTGGGCAACACCATCAGCTTCTAAAGACTGCTAAGGCTTTTACTTCACACACAGAATGAAATCTTCTTAAGCCGCTCTCCTACAGACCCTCTGGGTCCAAGCCACCCCACGTCCATTGTGAGTCACACCTGGAGCTCCACGTGCATGTGTGCATCCTCCCCTGCCCACGGGACACACAGGTACAGGGCTGTGAGCAGCTGCACATGATAAGACACAAGCAGGAAGGATTTGACCCTTGCTTCAGCCACAGTCCACACGCTCAGGCAGGCTTCCATTGCAAGACATAACTCAAAGGACACAATGAAGCATTTTTACCATTACTGTCTCCTAAAAAACTCAATTTCCTTAAGCAGGTGGTGGGAGGATTGATTTGTACTGGGGCTGTGTACCTGGTGCTGTCTCTTCTTGGGTTTATTACAATACAAACCACAACAGCACACTGCAACAGCAGCTCACAGCAATGAAAATAACCTTTCTTTGTGGACAGTTGAAAAGATGCATTTTAAGCGTCTTAAAGTCTATTAACCAAAAGGATTCACTACCAGGATTTGAACATTTACCTGCAAGCCCAACTTCTATATTTCAAAGCAGCATATCAACCTTGGCACTTTCATGAGAACCTTAAAATGATTTGGCTTACTTTGACTAAAAATTTGTTTAGATTATCTACTGTCTTACTGAAAACTCAGATGCTAAACTCTTCAGATGATCTCTTCAAATTAATTTTTTTCATGTGATAGCACATAAAAGTGTCAACAATCTGACGATAAGCCAGACTCCTGTTAATTAAGTCATAGTGCTTCATTCTGTGCCTAGCTGTAAGAGGGGTGGGAAAGAAAGTATTAAAAATGGGATCAGCTCCCATTCAAAAAACACATTTAGCCTCAAAATTGCATTATTCTTAAGGCAGGATGGCATGAGGGGATACCTGAACTTCAAATGCTTTATCTTGCTCCAAGGGACAGAACTTCTTCTACAACAGTAAAAAAGCACAGAGGAGTTTTTAGCAAGAGAAATTTGCAATCCTGAACTGCAAACAGCTTGGGAGAAACTCCAACAAACAAAATCAATGAGCTGAAAAGTCACAGGGGCAGCTGATCACAAATAAATTTTGACAGGTGATCGTTAAAAGCCTGGCTCCTAACCAGGCTGCTCTGAGAGGAAAAAAAAACAAAATGAGGACAGATAATCTGCTTTTAATTTTCTGTGCCTGTGCCACAGAAAATGGTGTAGCAGATAGGCACAGTCCTGAAGCTGGCTCAGGGAAAGCAAAGGGTTTTCTTCTCTGCTCTTGCCAACTCCATAGTAGATTTTAACTTTGGAAGTCTCTGTAAGTTATTAGTTAACCACGGAACGCCTCAAAAACGAAACACAAACCCAAGTCAAACCCACGTGAAGTAAAAGCAAATGAAATCCACGACCAAACACACACCTCTGGCTAGGGGCCAAGGAGTCTGTGGACAGATCTGGGGTATTTTGTTGGAGGGCAGGGGGAGGGGGTTTAATTCCTCTTTCACAAGAAAGAAAACTCTTCCAAGTCTGTAACATTCTTATTTCATCCTGCTCCACAACTTTCGTCCTTCTATTTATTTATTTTGTTTCCTTATCAGATGGTTCTGACAATGACTTCGCACGCTGAGCATGGCAAATGATAAAGCAGAAGGGACAGGAGTGGTTTCCTGCTGCCAGAAGCACACTTTGCTCTAGCAAACCATGTGTGAGCAGAAGAGCACAAGAAACAAGTCACACTTGGCCTTTTTTAATTTTTGTTATTTTTTTTTTAAAGGCAAAGCTCCATGTTTTCCAAACCTCAGTGCTTGACACTGTTCCACTGACCATGATCTCAACCACACTGGTGCCAAGCCAGAGCAGTGACTCTGGATTCAGGCAATGTCACTAAAGAGATGATCTCAAGGGCTAATAAATTAACAGAAGACTTCCACCGACATCATGCACTGAATCAGAACTTGGACTCCATGATGCTTTCTTTTCCTACAGCTTAAGGTGACTATGGGATGCAAGCTATCAACTCAGGCCAGGGCTGATGCTGATTTTTCCTAAGATTATAATGCAGTTCAAAAATTTAGTTCCTGCCTCATGTACCATGGCAAATGTTGCTTTGCTTAACAATAAAGGAGATGATGGGCAAAGGTTCAAACAGAAATTATATCAGCCCACTCCTGTGTGTTCTCACCTCAAATACTGGCCAGAGGAAAATTCCCTTTCAGAGCCCTTCTCCCTGCTCATTTAGCTCCCGTTCCCATTCCATTTGTGAACCTGCTGCTTGCTCATAGCTGGGCTACCAAGAAGAAAAGAGCACCACACATTTCCTTGGAATTCTCACAGCCTCCTGACAGACTCTAAACACAAATCCCAGTGCAGCAACTTAATAATAACCAGAGCTGTTTTTATTTTTTGGAGGGTGGGTGCCTTGACTCCTCCCGGCTCTAAGCAGCCTGTCAACCCCACGAGGAGAGGCAAAGGCTTGCCCGGGGGGCACAGGGCTCATGCCAAAACCCCTAGGAGGCTCTGCAGGCTGAGTTACCTGGTCTGACTGGGCTCTGCATGCAGTTCTGCGACACCATGCCTGGATGGACTGAAGTAGAAGCCCTGCTGCTGAGGTCCATGACAGAAGGTGATGCTGAGGTAGCTTGCTGGAGACCTGACTGGTGTGGGCTATGCTCGTGCTGGTTTGGGCTGGGTGGAATGCCATTTTCTGAGAGGAATTCTTCCAGGTCCATGTATTCCAACTGGAAAGTGTCTCCGTCGTATGGCAGTGTCTTGTCCCATAATGTTGGGCCCAAGAAGGCTGACTGAGGGACTGTGGCACTGCTGCTGTCATCGTCTAGCTTCTTCTCTTTGTCTTTTTCTTTCCCGAATGCTTAAACAAAACACACAAGACAGATGTTAGAGCTAAGCAGTTACACCACCAGCTACCTCCCCACTTGTTCCTCCTGCTGTAAAGGAACACTGGCTTCAGAAAAACAACTCCTTTGATGCTATCCAGTTGTTAAACCACGGAAGGGTCGCGGCAGCTGCACGCCTCTGCTGGATCTCAACCTTGGTTTTGAGACTTCGTTTTTAGTTAATAAACCCAATGCATGCATGGCTTTGACTAACAGCTCCAGTAAGTACTCAACAGACTTAAAAATGAGTATTTCAGGGGCAGCACACTGCGAGATGTGCTGCATTCTGCCGAGAACAGCTGTAACGACCCCATAATGTGTTGTCTTCATAAAGTCCCTCTCGCAAGCCTTCAAACGAGGAAGGTAGTCCTCAAATTCAGTACTCAGCATTGCTGTGAGCAAGTAACTTACAGCAGCAGTTGAGGCTGACAGAATATGTCTTTTGAAGCACAGAAGAGGTAATAAAACATCCAAGAGTAGAAGCAAAGCAGAAGTTCAAATGCTTCCTGCCCCCTCCTACAATACCCAGCGATTTCAGCACATTTTGAAGGAAAATACTTAGTCTCTCTTTAAGATTTGAAAGAACCTGAGCCAATAAAGCCTCCTGCCGACGACCACGCTTTCGCAGCCTTTTCTTTTATCTGCAGACAGCCCCGGGAAATCCTGCGAGCGGTTTGGCAGCGAGCTCAGCCCGGGAGGCCGCGGGCACGGAAAGCCCTGGCTCTGCGGGACCCTTCCCAGGCACTTGGCCCGCTACAAATACAAGGGGCGGTGATGTCCCTGCTGCCTCAGCTTTCCAGAGAAGTCGAAACTTTCTGCCGTTAGCACATCTTTCAGCTATAGGGGAGCAGCTCACCCGCAGGGCGATTTCTGACGGGCGGGCAGCACGGAGAGGCTGGCCAGGACGCCGAGGGCAGCCTGCGACGGGACCTCGGCTGCAGCCGAAGAGGTTCAGCCTCCGCACCCCTCAACCCGAGCCCTCGGCTGGGGCAGCTCTCGCCCGCTGACGTTTTCCCGGGCGGCCGGAGCTGCCTCCGCGGCTTCTCCAAGCCAGTGCCTGCCGTTAGGTCAGGCCGGCAGCGCCCAGCGCTCCTCGCTAATGCCCGCGCCGAAGCCATCCCATTACTTAATCGCCTTGGGGGGATCGGAGGGAAGGGGAAAAAAGGGAAAGCGAGGCAGCGGTCCCCGAGGTGACGGGAGGACGGGGACGGCCATTTCGGGGCACGGCAGCCCCGGGGAACCGGAGGAGGGAGGACTGCCCGGGGAAACCTCACCGTCTTCGTGAGCGAGCGGCAGCTTGAGCGGGTTTTCCAGCAGGGACTTCAGCACCCCGTAGGTGGGAGGTAGGAAGGTGGGGTTCAGCGGGAGCGGCCGCGACATGGTGGGCTTTGCCTCGGGACAGTTGCGCGGCAGCGGTTCCTTCCCCTTCCTCTGGCGGGCGCCGCCCTAAGAACGGCGATGAGAAGNTCCCCCCGGCCGCTACCGGCGGCCATTACCCGCGGCGGTGAGCTGTCTCCTCGGTAACCGGGAGGAATGTTAATGAGCTTGAATGTTTGACCTCGCTCGGTGCATCCGAGCGTGAAGGGAGCCGGGCCGGGCCGGGCCGCTGTGCGAGGGGCGGCGGGTCGTGCCCAGCCCAGCGGGGAGCACCGGGGCTGAGGTCGCGGCGGGTTTTCATCCTTTTCTAAGGGAGCCCTTACTGGGCGCACAAGCGTTAATTTGGGAGCCACCGGCTGGTTTCCATAAGCAGCTTTTGCTTATGGAAAAGCCAGGGTGAGATATCCATCACCGTTAGCAGGGTTCCTGCTGGCTTGTCCCGATTTGGGATCAGCAGAGGCTTTCCTCTACACTTCCCAAGATCCTCATTTGAGGACGGTTGACTTTCTACCCACTCAAGCCTTAGGCCACCTTCAGCAGCCCTTCCTGCGTAGGCTGCTCAAGACCTGCTCTCCTCCTGTAGCACCTTCCACCCTCCAGGTGCTTGGCATTCCACTCCAGCTTACACTTCCCTGGTGCAGGAATTTGTACCTCCCTACTTCTCAACTGGGCTTTTTGGGTGGCACTTTGCAAAGCTTCACCGTCAGTAATTACTCTTTGTTCAGAAGTCAGTTCTTTGACCATTAACAAATACAAATCAATGCTCGGTGTAGGTTAATAAATTACATGCACAGAAGTTTAGGTGGAGTGCCCAGTACTTAGAAATTAAAGCTCCATGAAGGACACAAGCCTGCCCTAAACAGTTATTTTCTCCCCTTATTTATTTACCTGCCTGCGGTTATGTGCACTGCCCAGTGTCTACTCCAATGATCAGGCTAAACCAAGCCACTAATCAAAGTCCAAAGTACATTTAACTCAGTAGAATTGCAATGGCACAACCCAAACCTGAAGACTGGCACTTGTGAGGCCCTTCACAACCACAGACAGCATATAAGGTTCATGTGGCAGCAGGGAGCAGGGGGCTGGAAGAACATTCAAAGAGCACAGAGGTGGCATAGCTGAGGGCTGGAGAGACTTCAAGCCGGGAATGTGATTGATTTTGAGTCACCTAACCAGCAAAAAAAAACACTAATGATTAAACGATTGTGCACACACCAAGCCTGCCAACTAGCCAAATTGCTAGTTAGAGAAAAACTTTTAATTACAGAGGTATAAAGTGAGTGACATAAGGATTAGGGCAATGATTGGCAATCCATATGCAGATGTGGTACAGAATGTTTTTCTATGCAGTGTAAAGAACAAAATTCAAGATTTAAGAGGTCTGATAGCCAACAAAGAAGCACAAACAGAAGATGCAGAAGTGATGGGGATATTTGCAACACCAGTGACAAATTATCAGTTAGGGATATGATGAAGGCTCAACCTCAGCGGAACTGATTAGGTTTTTATGGTTATTGACCATCACAGACAAAACAAACCCAACAGAGAGAAACAGCATTTGCAGTCCAACACAAAGGCAGGAAAACTGTCACTGCTTGGTGTGCAATAGAGGTGTAGATCTGTGCAAGAGTGGGATAAAATTAAGCAACCAGACGCTAAGTGCTGCATAGTTACAGACCCTGCATCCTGAACATGCAGGAGGTTGGAATTTGCTGGGTCAGAAGCCAAAACAACTCTTCTCCATGTAGGGACCAGCCAGAAAAAACTGATCAAAGTATCTAAGGATGGTGCTCGAGTTGCTTTCAGTCTCCCACTACAACAGACACAGCCTTGCCACACAGGCAGGTCTCAGCCTGGACTGCCAGGCTGTCAGAACCAGGCCATTGCTGCACACCAGTCTGTACCTACCAGCTACCCACTGTTACTGGATACTCTTTTCCAAAGGTAGTCCCCAAGTCCTTCATGCTGTTTCAACCACTGGCAGACCCCACAGGCTACACTCCAGGTGAGCCTAACACAGGCAAGAGACGGCTCATGGTAAACAAACTGCATTTCTGCATTATCCAACCCAAATACCCTTTGTTGGCATGCATCCTTAGCTCAGCATTTGCCCACAAAATGTTTATGGCTTGTAAAGGACTGTGATAGCTACTTAGATTTTGTATAGAAAATACCTTGGTTGGTCCCCAATTGAAAAAAAAAATCAAATCTCTCAGCCAATGTTTATGTGTCTGCCTCTGGTGTTTCCATCACAGAAATGTGATGAGAAATGGCCCAAAGATCCTGTTGTTTTCAAACCAAGTACACATAATGTACCATCATCCAGGATCATCTTGATTTTTCCTCAGCAGAGATGGCTTTAGATGATTAAGAACCCCTAAATGCGGTAAACATCAAAGGTATCTCTTGACGAGCCAGCCTGGCCTTCTGCGGAAAGCTGGGAAAGCAGAGAGACTCAGAAAGACTTCACACTTCCAAGGGCTCCTGCAGGCCAAGCACACCCCGCTCAGACAGCCCCCGCTGCTGTACCGACAGCACAGGCTGGCCCAGAACTCTAATCACTGCCCCGGGACCACCGATCGAGGCCGCGGCCGCCGCTGGAGCTCCCGGCACTGCTTCGAGCACAAGCGCACGCCCGGCGATGCACAGCAGCAAGCACACGAGTTGGAGACCATTCAGTCGAGTCTCAGAGCAGGCACACACAGTGCTCCCCCCAGGCATGTGGGGCCTGCCCAGCCGCTCCAGACGGGAGAGGCTGCTGAGCACAGGCACCCCGGCGCGGCCTGCTGGCCCTCCCCGCCCGGTTCCTCGTTGGCAGCAGCGGCCAACATCCGGACACCCGCAGAGGGATGACCGCGGCGCGGCCGAAGCCGCTAACGCCTGAGAGGGATCACGTCCCGGGCCGCAGAGGGCTCGGCCGAGGCCACGGCCACGGCGCTCGGTCGCTCCCGCAGCCTCCCGGCCGCCGCCTCGGCCCCTCCCGCCACTGCCCCGTCACGCGGCGCGGGGCGGGAAGGGAGCGCGAGCTGACCTACTTTCGGCCAATGGCAGTGCGCGGAGCGGCCGCGCGCTGCCTTCCCCCCATCCCGCATCCCCCCCTTGGCGTTCTCCCGCGCGTCTCGCGGAGGGGAGGCAGCGGCGGCAGGGGAGCGGCAGGGCAGGGGGTGAGGAGGCGTCGGGACGGCAACCGCAGCGCAGGGCTCCGCGGTTGCGCTCCGGCACCGCCACCAGGCCAGCGCCGCCGCCGGTGTGTCGTTCCCCCTGTGTCACCTGCCGTGACCTCACTGTGGGCCCTTTGCCGGCCTGGCGCCGCCTGCACCGCAGGCTGTGGCCGCGGCGGTGAGCGGTGCGGGGAGGTACGGTAGAAGCGGGGGCCTCAGCTCCCGAGTGAGCTTCCGGTGGCATNGAGCTTCCGGTGGCCTGGTGCTGCCGCTGCCACTGCCACTGCCACCCCGCACGGTGAGGGCAGGGCCTACTTCCTCCCACTACTAAACCATGGTTTGCAAAGGAGGCACTGCTTGTTTCGCCTGAGAAAAACATCGGCACCGTGCACAGCTGTGCTGTGCGGACAGACTGAGACTGCGGAGAAGAGCCCAACCCAGACAGCTCCAGGCTGGGTGGGGAATGGCTGAGAGCAGCCCTGAGGAACAGGCCCTGGGGGTCTGGGGTGATGAAAAGCTCAACAGGAGCCTGCAGTGTGAGTGCAGCCCAGACAGCAACTGTGTGCTGGGCTGCAGCAAGAGCAGTGTGGGCAGCAGGGCAAGGGAGGGGATT
>WBNM01031294.1:28220-53721 GCA_013399055.1 Ramphastos sulfuratus | reverse complement strand
CCTGGTGCAGGAATTTGTACCTCCCTACTTCTCAACTGGGCTTTTTGGGTGGCACTTTGCAAAGCTTCACCGTCAGTAATTACTCTTTGTTCAGAAGTCAGTTCTTTGACCATTAACAAATACAAATCAATGCTCGGTGTAGGTTAATAAATTACATGCACAGAAGTTTAGGTGGAGTGCCCAGTACTTAGAAATTAAAGCTCCATGAAGGACACAAGCCTGCCCTAAACAGTTATTTTCTCCCCTTATTTATTTACCTGCCTGCGGTTATGTGCACTGCCCAGTGTCTACTCCAATGATCAGGCTAAACCAAGCCACTAATCAAAGTCCAAAGTACATTTAACTCAGTAGAATTGCAATGGCACAACCCAAACCTGAAGACTGGCACTTGTGAGGCCCTTCACAACCACAGACAGCATATAAGGTTCATGTGGCAGCAGGGAGCAGGGGGCTGGAAGAACATTCAAAGAGCACAGAGGTGGCATAGCTGAGGGCTGGAGAGACTTCAAGCCGGGAATGTGATTGATTTTGAGTCACCTAACCAGCAAAAAAAAACACTAATGATTAAACGATTGTGCACACACCAAGCCTGCCAACTAGCCAAATTGCTAGTTAGAGAAAAACTTTTAATTACAGAGGTATAAAGTGAGTGACATAAGGATTAGGGCAATGATTGGCAATCCATATGCAGATGTGGTACAGAATGTTTTTCTATGCAGTGTAAAGAACAAAATTCAAGATTTAAGAGGTCTGATAGCCAACAAAGAAGCACAAACAGAAGATGCAGAAGTGATGGGGATATTTGCAACACCAGTGACAAATTATCAGTTAGGGATATGATGAAGGCTCAACCTCAGCGGAACTGATTAGGTTTTTATGGTTATTGACCATCACAGACAAAACAAACCCAACAGAGAGAAACAGCATTTGCAGTCCAACACAAAGGCAGGAAAACTGTCACTGCTTGGTGTGCAATAGAGGTGTAGATCTGTGCAAGAGTGGGATAAAATTAAGCAACCAGACGCTAAGTGCTGCATAGTTACAGACCCTGCATCCTGAACATGCAGGAGGTTGGAATTTGCTGGGTCAGAAGCCAAAACAACTCTTCTCCATGTAGGGACCAGCCAGAAAAAACTGATCAAAGTATCTAAGGATGGTGCTCGAGTTGCTTTCAGTCTCCCACTACAACAGACACAGCCTTGCCACACAGGCAGGTCTCAGCCTGGACTGCCAGGCTGTCAGAACCAGGCCATTGCTGCACACCAGTCTGTACCTACCAGCTACCCACTGTTACTGGATACTCTTTTCCAAAGGTAGTCCCCAAGTCCTTCATGCTGTTTCAACCACTGGCAGACCCCACAGGCTACACTCCAGGTGAGCCTAACACAGGCAAGAGACGGCTCATGGTAAACAAACTGCATTTCTGCATTATCCAACCCAAATACCCTTTGTTGGCATGCATCCTTAGCTCAGCATTTGCCCACAAAATGTTTATGGCTTGTAAAGGACTGTGATAGCTACTTAGATTTTGTATAGAAAATACCTTGGTTGGTCCCCAATTGAAAAAAAAAATCAAATCTCTCAGCCAATGTTTATGTGTCTGCCTCTGGTGTTTCCATCACAGAAATGTGATGAGAAATGGCCCAAAGATCCTGTTGTTTTCAAACCAAGTACACATAATGTACCATCATCCAGGATCATCTTGATTTTTCCTCAGCAGAGATGGCTTTAGATGATTAAGAACCCCTAAATGCGGTAAACATCAAAGGTATCTCTTGACGAGCCAGCCTGGCCTTCTGCGGAAAGCTGGGAAAGCAGAGAGACTCAGAAAGACTTCACACTTCCAAGGGCTCCTGCAGGCCAAGCACACCCCGCTCAGACAGCCCCCGCTGCTGTACCGACAGCACAGGCTGGCCCAGAACTCTAATCACTGCCCCGGGACCACCGATCGAGGCCGCGGCCGCCGCTGGAGCTCCCGGCACTGCTTCGAGCACAAGCGCACGCCCGGCGATGCACAGCAGCAAGCACACGAGTTGGAGACCATTCAGTC
Organism: Ramphastos sulfuratus; assembly: GCA_013399055.1. Classification (NCBI taxonomy): domain Eukaryota; kingdom Metazoa; phylum Chordata; class Aves; order Piciformes; family Ramphastidae; genus Ramphastos; species Ramphastos sulfuratus. The sequence goes on along the minus strand of WBNM01031294.1, from coordinate 51,671 downwards.
GAGTCTCAGAGCAGGCACACACAGTGCTCCCCCCAGGCATGTGGGGCCTGCCCAGCCGCTCCAGACGGGAGAGGCTGCTGAGCACAGGCACCCCGGCGCGGCCTGCTGGCCCTCCCCGCCCGGTTCCTCGTTGGCAGCAGCGGCCAACATCCGGACACCCGCAGAGGGATGACCGCGGCGCGGCCGAAGCCGCTAACGCCTGAGAGGGATCACGTCCCGGGCCGCAGAGGGCTCGGCCGAGGCCACGGCCACGGCGCTCGGTCGCTCCCGCAGCCTCCCGGCCGCCGCCTCGGCCCCTCCCGCCACTGCCCCGTCACGCGGCGCGGGGCGGGAAGGGCGCGCGAGCTGACCTACTTTCGGCCAATGGCAGTGCGCGGAGCGGCCGCGCGCTGCCTTCCCCCCATCCCGCATCCCCCCCTTGGCGTTCTCCCGCGCGTCTCGCGGAGGGGAGGCAGCGGCGGACAGGGGAGCGGCAGGGCAGGGGGTGAGGAGGCGTCGGGACGGCAACCGCAGCGCAGGGCTCCGCGGTAGCGCTCCGGCACCGCCACCAGGCCAGCGCCGCCGCCGGTGTGTCGTTCCCCCTGTGTCACCTGCCGTGACCTCACTGTGGGCCCTTTGCCGGCCTGGCGCCGCCTGCACCGCAGGCTGTGGCCGCGGCGGTGAGCGGTGCGGGGAGGTACGGTAGAAGCGAGGTCCTCAGCTCCCGAGTGAGCTTCCGGTGGCCTGGTGCTGCCGCTGCCACTGCCACTGCCACCCCGCACGGTGAGGGCAGGGCCTACTTCCTCCCACTACTAAACCATGGTTTGCAAAGGAGGCACTGCTTGTTTCACCTGAGAAAAACATCGGCACCGTGCACAGCTGTGCTGTGCGGACAGACTGAGACTGCGGAGAAGAGCCCAACCCAGACAGCTCCAGGCTGGGTGGGGAATGGCTGAGAGCAGCCCTGAGGAACAGGCCCTGGGGGTCTGGGGTNCCTTACCATTCTATGATTCTATATTAAAGGGGTTTTCTGCACTGCTTTGCTGCAGCTCCCACGCTCTTGCATTTCCATAGTTTGCAATGGCCATGGGGAATTTTGCTCTGAAATAGCTCCTGGAAGTACTATTAAAAGTTCTCCTCCCCATACAGAAAGTGTGAGTGAGTGCTAACTGCTACCTTCCAGAGTCCTGCTTGTGTTTTCTCCCTAAATCCAGGTGGAAGTTGTGTGATTCTGGGAAAGTGAGCCAGGAGGGCTGTGCAATAATCAAGGCTCAGCATAAATGTCAGTACTGAGAGATGGAACCACACCTGCTGCTGTGCTGGAAGGCAGTGATGTGAGTTTGGGAGTTCCCCGCCCCCCCCCACTTTGTAAAATGACCCAGGCTAAAACTCAGTCGGCTGGAAGTTTAGATGAAGCTCTATTGACAGCTCAGCACAATGTACAAGCAGAGATATACACTATAGACAGCAATATTTACAGAAATATACAAGGTAAAGGGAATACAGAAACACAACTCCCCTCCCAGAAATCAGAGACCCCAGGAGGGGCTCCCAACCACCCTTCCACCTTCTCCCCACCCCTATACCTTACCCCAAGGTTTTGAGGATCGGCCAGAGGAGGAGTTAGAAGAAAAGTGATTAGTGAAATTAATTTGTCGGAGAGGAGAAGCCAGAAGTCGGAGAGGAGAAGCCAGAAGTTGCAGGACAGCCCCAGACACTGTGCCCCAGAGCCCATGACAAGCCCGACTGGCTTATCTAACATTTATGTTCTTAGTTTTATCTGTGTCAGCAAGCCTATGAGTGAAGTAGACATCACCATTGTTTTCCTTTCACAGCCTGTAACATAATTTTCTCTATTAAAATATTCCAATTAGCCTTAAACCAGCACAGGCAGGTAGAGCACAGTCAGCTTGTCATCCACAGTCCCATGTGCAGTTAAACATACCATTCTTTGACCACCTCCTGCCTCACGGTTCAGTACAGTCATAGAACATAGAATGCAGCTCCTGTCCTTGAACTGGGTGGCCCAGTAGGAGCCAGCACTGTGAGGGACAAAACTTCCTCTGATCAGGTATGCATCTGGTCACAGCTGGACTCTGTTGAGTTGCTTGCTTTTAAATGTGGAGACAAGAACTACTACAAAAGTAGTAGGACAGACAAATGGTGCAGAAAAAAAAGAGGCTTTTGAGTGAAGGCATGGGACAGCTTGGAAAAGCAAGTGGTTTACAGTACCTTAAACACCTCCTGGTTTACTGACAGTGATCCCCAGCCCTGTAGGAGCCAAGCAGGGGCTGAAAGGGTTGAGTGAGATGCACACATGAAAAAAAAAAAAAAAGAAAGAAAAGCCAGAGGAGAGAATTTGAAGAGGCTCAAGACTGAGCCCTTGGTTTAGTTCTAATTTCTCCTGACAGTGAGGCACTCCCGGAGCAGCCTCTGGCTGTGGTCCATCTCCAGCTACGTTACACAGCTCATCAAAAGCCACCAGAGAACGTTCAGATACCCACACCCTAACTGCAGCAGCTTTTGCAGGCCAGGTTGAGGAGCAGCAAGGAGCAAAGCCTGTCCCACACCTCCTTCACCTCAGAGGCTCTGGGAGTAGCTTTGGCTTGGCTCTCCCAGTGGAAGCTGCTACCAGCAGCACTGAATTACTGAAAAATTGGTGTTTATTGTCCACGTGGTGTGCAGCTGAGTGAGCTGCTCTGGCTCCATGCAAGAGGGAAAATGCTTGTGGAATGAACCATGATCTACCCCTGCCTTCTCCTTAGTTATTTAATTTTTTTTTTTTTTTTTAAAGGTTTAATTGAATGTGGGAGAGACAGGTTTGGAACTGCTCTGGGGTGATGGCAGAGGAACTGCTCTGAAGTAATCTGGGGTGGTTCCAAAAGGCATTCCAAGTTCTCAGAAAAATAGGTATTGCTAGTCAGTGCTTTTATGCCACAAGCTGAAAGATGAATCATTTTCTCTGCCAAAGTTTACAGGCAGCCTCTGCCATGACAGCAGATCAAATGCATGGACTTGCCTGGGCAGCTGACCTGGTTTGAACCCAGCAAGTGTTACTCTCCCTGCTGACTACATGTTGGGAACAAATACTCTGCTTTTTAAAGCATCCTCAACCTTGTCAAGCATTAAGCAGCCTCTCAAGCCCAGCTCAGCCACCAAGTGCCCTTGGTGCCTCTGCCAGTGCTTCAGACCCAGGAGGTGACAGGTGACAGCACTGGGCTGAGAGGAGCCATCAGGGCTGGCCCTGTGCTGTAGTCAGACCTTCCCCTGAATAAGGACAACTCCCAGCTGGTGCCAACAGGAGAAACAACTTGATCCTTCCTTCTGTTCCTCTTCCTTTCTCGCTTTGGGCTTGCCTGCTGCAGACAGACAGTTAGAAATAGCTGTTCTTACATGCTCAGGCTGTTTGATTTTGGAAGCTGGCATTGGTTTTGCTGGAGATAGAAGAGCACCCACGAGCACAGAATCAAACAGCCCATCCCCAGGCAGAGCTGCAGCAGAGGGAGGAGTGAAAGGTGCAGGAGCTGAGCATCCCCTCCTTGCTCAGAGTTCCTATTGAAGTTAGTGACCCAGATTCCCCTGACTTCAAATGGCTGTTTTCAGAGAACTTGCCAGAGGCACGGCGCTGGCAAAGGTCAGGCAGAATTTAGCCTCAAGTACTCTGCATGCACAGGCTTATCAGATGTGGGGCTGGAGAGCTCCTTGCTGGAAACCCACAGCCAGCCAAAGGAGAAGCTCTGAAAGTCCCTGAACTGACTAATCCTTGGCTTCAGCCTTGTGTGGCTGCCCTGGGCTCGGGATTTCTTTCTGTCCTGTGCTTCTCTGAGCAGTTCTGTGACATATTCCTTACTCCCAGGTTCCCCTCTTAAAAAATAAATAAATTGCAGAGGACCTAAACTAATTACTAACCCCTTGGAGTTGTATTAGTAGAATCATAGAATCAGTTAGGGTTGGAAGTAAGAAACATGGCAAATGTCTCTTACCTGGCCTGTGGAAAAGTGGGGAAATCCTTACAGACAGTAATCAGGCTTCTAAACAGAAATGCATTATTCCAGCCATGCTCTGGCTCCTGGTTGGAAGAATTGTTCTAACTGCACACACTGTAAAGGAGCAGCAAGTGGTGCAGAAACACATCACTGAGCTGCCTGCAGCTCATCCTGGAGGTTTACATTCATTAAGTCTTGCAGATGAGGCTGCTTTGCCCTCCCCCTGCTCTCTTTTGTTTTTTTTTTAAGGTACCCCTATTTGCATGCAGCACCTTGGAAAAAGCAGAGCATTAGCAACTTGGAATTTTTAAATTGTCTATTCAAACACAGAATCAGCTTTACTGCCACAGAGCAATCCCAGAGCTGGGTCTGAGTTTCTCCAAGGAAAAGGAGACCTTTTCCCACCCTCCTATGCTTGCTTTGTCTCACAGCCTCCCTGTGACGCAGGATGGAGCAGCTGCCCGCTGGGGACAGCAGCAGGTTCGCAGCGCTCAGACCACATCTCCTCCTCCTGCTTTCTGCTGGAGTCAGCAGCTCTGCACAGCTCCTGCTCCCTGCTTTACCTTCCCAAAGACTTCTGCCAACATCTCCTGCGAGGACAGAGATTCACAGAAGGGGTTGGGTTGGAAGGGACCTGAAAGCTCATCCAGTTCCAACCCCCCTGCCGTGGGCAGGGGACACCTCCCACCAGCACAGGTTGCTCAAGGACTCATCCAGCCTGGTCCTGAACACCTCCAGGGAGATCGTGGAGCACAGAAGCACCCAATGTGATCAAAGATCACATTGGGTGCTTCTGTGCTCCACAACCTCCCTGGGCAACCTGTGCCAGTGTCTCACCACCTTCACTACCAAGAACTTCTTCCTCATCTCCAGCCTAAATCTCTCTGTGCACACTGGCACACACTTCCCACCCCTAATGTTTGCTGTCTCAAAGGGTACTGAGCTCTGCAAAGTTGTTTCAGTGCATTCAAGTGAAACCTTTAAAGTTCATGGAGATGAGCACAAGGAGAGCTGGCAGCTGGATCCTAACAACCCTTCCCAGCACAGAGCCACTGCCACCATTTGCTGCCTTCGTTTTCCAATGTGATGTTTCCTTTTCAAGGGATCTGCTTTGCGCTGCTGTGGCTGCAGAGCTGATTCCATTTGGACCAAAGAGATTCTTGTCCTTTTTTATTTTTCCTGCCCAGGCTTTGAGACTGTAAAGCTGTAGCCTGCAGTCATCAGGCAGAGCTGGTTTAGTAGCCAACCAGCTTCGCATTGTTTTTTATTCACTGTTAAAACCTCTTTAAAATTATCTTTTGTTAATCACTTTAGAGAGGAAACTTCCTGTGTGGGGCAATTAATTCCACATTTTTTTTCTTTTCCAAGGCTCACCACTTGCATTTCATAGGCAGGTTTTTGGGCTTTGCTTTGTTTTCAAACCACCAAAGGGCAGAACCAGATTTACAATTTCTGTAGCCATCTGACAGCAAGGAAATGAAGATCTCCTCCTCCTGCTCCTTCCCTTAAATGGCTCTGACCTGGAGAACACATTCTGGTGACTGGCATGAGAAAGAAGGCTCCGAGCTGAGTTATTTATTTTTTCAACTGCTTTTATAGCAGTTGCAAACTTATCGAAGGAAGAAATAGAGGCTTCTGAGGTGGCTGCTTGCCAGCATCACTAACCAGCATTTTAATGAGGTTTGGAGGCCTAAATTAGGTCTAATTAACAATCTATAAAGCAAATGTATAATGGCAGAAAGGGGATGCAGCCTGCTGCATACAGAAGGTGTTGCAGTCTCGTTACAGACACCCTGCACAAAACACACACTCCCAGGCTGCTGCAGGTGGCTGCAGCCTCTTTGCTTCTTTTTTTTTAATCTGTTACACCTTCATTGACAAATTGCCTTCAGGAAATGTGGTCCTAGACTCAGAATAACCTTGCTGCTTCCAACAGGGAATAATGTAGGGTCTATAGAACAAGTCTTACAAGGAGCAGCTGAGGGACCTGAGGCTGTTTGGGCTGGAGAAGAGGAGGCTGAGGGCAGACCTCATTGCTCTCTGCAGCTCCCTGAAGGGAGGTTGCAGTGAGCTGGGGTTGGGCTCTGCTTCCTAGCCTCAGGTGATAGGAGGAGAGGAAATGGCCTGGAATGGTGCCAGGAGTGGGTTAGGTTGGAGATGAGGAGAATTTCTGTGCTGCAAGAGTGGTNCAAGCCTGACAACCATCTCCAGCATGAGCTGGGCCCTCTTGCTTCCCCGAAGAGCTCCATGTGCCATCACCCCCCCGGTGGATGGAGCATGTGTTCCCATTGTCTGTGGGCTGGGGAAGTGCCCTGCATGCCCCCTTCCCAGCTCCTCAAAGGCAGGGCTGTATTCAGTCCACACACACTCATCTTCCTCTGTGTGTCTGCGACAGGCGATGAGTAACAGCTACGAAACCTCATCCTCCAAGCACAGCCTTGTGCCTTCTCCCTTGCTTTGTGCAAGGAGGGAGAACCCAAAAGGTCTGCTCTGCTTCCCCCCTGCAAGGTTTTGTTGTTATTTATGGCACTCCAGTTCAGTTCACTTGGCTGTCACACAGGAAATATCTCAGACCAGGAAAGCATCTCTAGTCAGAGCTGCTCGGGTGCAGCTTAATGCAATTAAACACCTGAGAGCACTGCAGCTCCTGCCCTGACAGCATCTGCAGCACCCGGGGTGGCCATTAACCAGGAAGGCTCCTGCAGAGCCTTTTCCCACACCTCAGGGTTCATAAACCTCGTTTCTTTAACGCAGACAAATCACTATCTCTTATGATTCATTTAGCCCCTAGAATGGGTTGGGTTGGAAAGGACCTTAAAGATCATCCACTTCCAACCCCCTTGCCGTGGGCAGGGACACCTCCCGCTAGAGCAGGTTGCTCATCCAGCCTGGCCTTGAACACTTCCAGGCAGGGGACAAGCATCAGGTTTCAGAGAACTTCACACTTGCAGAACATTTGAAATATTGTTTGGGTTTTTTTTTTAAAGATCTACTTCAGTTCTGATCACTGAACAACAGAAATGCTCTGCAACAGCTGTGGCACAGAACCTGCAGATGAGAAGCATCAGTAACGACGTGGGGGGGAAAGCCTTCAACCCCAAAGCACGTCAGAAGGGGATGAATAAACCCCCAAAAGCAAAAACTGTCCCTTGCACAACCTCAGGAACCACCTCTAGGAGCACTGTGCTGAAGTGTTCACAACACTTGAGCAGGACCTCAAAGGTTGCACAAGCCCAGGTTCATCTGGAGAGCTGAAGCAGAGCTAATGGGCAGCATCTGCAGCTCCTGAGACAGTCTATCAACTCCGAGCTAACAACAGCAGCAGGCCAAGCAAGCTTCCAGAGCCGTTTCAATGAGTGGGTTTCTTGAAGTGTGCAAATAAATACATTCACAGCAACTTCCAGGAGAGAGCCAAACCGCAGGGCAGAGCCAGCCAGGATCGCTCTGCATCTGTTACAACACTCAGGCTAATGTTTGGGCTGATTTATAGTGGAAATATTTGTTTTTCAGCTGGAATTTTGGTAACTGGGAGCAGATGTTTGCAGTGATGTTGGAATACTGTCTGCCCATGCTTCTCTGGGAAACCAAGTGCTGTGACACATGGAATCTAGGAAAAGCTTCATGCTGCCTGCAGCCAATGACTGCTCTTACCAAAGGTGCAGAGCCATGGGACTCTGGCTTGTTGCCTTTCCATTCTGTCACTTCAGCACGCAAAAACCCACCCAAGCTGCTCAGTTTCCACGGGGCTGTGACCCTGGGTGGAGGAGAAGTCCTCATCTGCCAATATGTTTTTTTCCCAAGCCTTGTAGTGTTGAACCAACTCATGCTTCCCTTCCCAATGCTTGGTGGAATCTGAGGCACAGGAAGTACCTGTACTAGTGGGAGGTGTCCCTGCCTATGGCAGGGGGTTGGAACTGGCTGATCTTTGAGGTCCCTTCCAACCTTACCATTCTGTGATTCTATGATAAGTTTCATGTGGACACGAGGAGGAATTTTTTCACAGTGAGGGTGATAGAGTCCTGGCACAGGCTGCCCAGGGTGGGTGTGGAGTCTCCCTCTCTGGAGATATTCAAACCCTGCCTGGATGTGTGGGATCTGGGGAGGGACTATTGACAAGGTCTTGCAATGCCAGGACAAGGGGCAATGGGTTTGAACTGGCAGAAGGGAGACTGAAACTGGATGTTAGGAGGAAGTTGTTTGCAGTGAGGGTGGTGAGANAAAGATCTACTTCAGTTCTGATCACTGAACAACAGAAATGCTCTGCAACAGCTGTGGCACAGAACCTGCAGATGAGAAGCATCAGTAACGACGTGGGGGGGAAAGCCTTCAACCCCAAAGCACGTCAGAAGGGGATGAATAAACCCCCAAAAGCAAAAACTGTCCCTTGCACAACCTCAGGAACCACCTCTAGGAGCACTGTGCTGAAGTGTTCACAACACTTGAGCAGGACCTCAAAGGTTGCACAAGCCCAGGTTCATCTGGAGAGCTGAAGCAGAGCTAATGGGCAGCATCTGCAGCTCCTGAGACAGTCTATCAACTCCGAGCTAACAACAGCAGCAGGCCAAGCAAGCTTCCAGAGCCGTTTCAATGAGTGGGTTTCTTGAAGTGTGCAAATAAATACATTCACAGCAACTTCCAGGAGAGAGCCAAACCGCAGGGCAGAGCCAGCCAGGATCGCTCTGCATCTGTTACAACACTCAGGCTAATGTTTGGGCTGATTTATAGTGGAAATATTTGTTTTTCAGCTGGAATTTTGGTAACTGGGAGCAGATGTTTGCAGTGATGTTGGAATACTGTCTGCCCATGCTTCTCTGGGAAACCAAGTGCTGTGACACATGGAATCTAGGAAAAGCTTCATGCTGCCTGCAGCCAATGACTGCTCTTACCAAAGGTGCAGAGCCATGGGACTCTGGCTTGTTGCCTTTCCATTCTGTCACTTCAGCACGCAAAAACCCACCCAAGCTGCTCAGTTTCCACGAGGCTGTGACCCTGGGTGGAGGAGAAGTCCTCATCTGCCAATATGTTTTTTTCCCAAGCCTTGTAGTGTTGAACCAACTCATGCTTCCCTTCCCAATGCTTNCTCTGGGTGATGCTGCTCTGGCAGGGGGTTTGGACTGGATGAGCTTCTGAGGTCCCTTCCAGCCCTGACATTCTGTGATTCTGCGATTCCCTGAGCTAGGGAGTTGCTAAACAAGGGGCAGAGGAGGTTTTTTGGTCTCTGTGAGGAGGAAGTTATTTGTAGCTCCTAAAACTTATTATGAATTCATTGTAGGTTTGGGGTTTTTTTTAAGTCCTCTATCACTTAAAGACCTCTGACTGCAGAGCAGCCACCGAAACAATCCTCTCTTCGCTGCTGCCTTGCTCCCAGCCCGCAGCACTTGGCCAGAAAAGGAGAGGAGTTTGTCTGCAGGCTGCCTGCGGGAGTTGGGCTGGCAGCCACTGGCGGCTGCCTTCGCTTCAGCGGCACCGAGCTCCGCCGCTCGGAAACCAAGGGCGCTCCTGGCACTGCCGAGAGGCTGCTTCCCCGCAACGCTTGCTTCTCCCCTCCCCCTCATTTACCCGCTCCTTTCTTCCCCCCTTTCCCACTCCTTTTTGCCTTCTACCTCCCTTCCTCCCCCTTCTTTCCCCCTCTTCCTCCCCCTTCTTTCCCCCCACTTTTCTCCCCATTTCCCTAAGGGCACAAGTCGCAGCCTCCTCCCCAAGCGCAGACATCCAAAGCCATTTGCTGATGTGAATTCCAGGTCCCCGGTGGAGCTCTGCCTGATGACTTTACCTTATGGGGGCTGCCGTTTCTTCTAGGAACTCTCAGCTACTTGGGTTTTTTTTTTTTGCTTCCCAGGAAAGCTCCAAAGGAGCTGGCATGCACCTATTTAATGGTTATTCCATTTGCAGCCACCTTTCTTTCCAGGTGGCAACACCAAAGGCTGCAAGTGGAGGAACCTGGGGCTTGTTTCTGCATGGAGCAAACAGCCTGAGTTGCTGTGGCTGCATTAAGCTCTTGAAGGTGTACATGGAGACGTTCCCTCACCTTCTTGATGCACTCATATTAGTCTGATCAAACACTGAGCATAGGAGGGCTGCTGGGCAGCCCCCAGTGCCAGAGAATCACAGAACTGCAGACCACCATCAGCTGAGGCAGGGCTTCTCTCTGAGCTTCAGCTGTGTTACCCCAGCTGCTCATTTCTGTGACCCTCACAGTGATACCCTCCTGTTGCTCTCTCAAGCTCCTTAACGAGCTGCTCGGAGGCCGGGAGATGGCATCTGCTTAGTGGCAGAGTGGCACAGGACACTGTCCTGTAAGAAAGAACTTTGGCTTCTCTGAGTTACCAGAAGGTGAAACCAGTTTAGCTTGGAGTTGCACTGAGGTCCCTTGGAAGCCAGTCAAAGACTAGGATTAGTAGCTCCTGAGTAATCTCCACCAGGACAACTCTCACTGGGCTGTGGCAGTGGCTCAGGCGCTGGATCTCCCTGCCACAGGCTGGGCTTTGGGATCCAAGAGATCCGTGGGAACGCTGTGCCCCTGACATCAGGGTCAGGCGAGGGTCTGTGCCACTGTCTGCTCACAAAAGCAGCACTGTAAAGGTGGCACTGGCTGCCAGCTGGAGGTGCCTGAGTCCCACCCGGGTGGGGTGGGCTGGCGGGAGGGCACTCTGCGCTTACAGCCGAGGTGCCGCGCTTCTGGTTCGTGTCGGGGATGCAGATTGCAGCCCCCCGGTGAGAAGGCAGCTCCGAGGAGCTGGGGGAACGTTCGCTCTCATCTCGGCAGTTGTGTAACACACAGGAGCTGTGGCTTCTTCCCGATGCTTAGCACAGTTCCTCTCAGCACTTAAATAAATAAATAACAAAATCAGCCTGATTTAGCTTTTCTTTTGCAGGCTGGAGGTGCTCCAGGGGTGTAGCTGCTGCTCCTCAGCGAGGGGACACTGCACACAGAGACCTGAGCTCCTTGGCAGCCTGTTCCTGGCCAGCCCTGCCCGCGGAGCCAGGCTGGTGCCTCCCCAAAGCCTCTTTGGTTCAGACGTGGGTTTGTTTCTGCTCCAGCAGCTGCCATTCCCTGTTGTAACACAAAGATGCCAGCCAGGCTTCCTGCAGCGGGATTTTGCACTGCTCAGCCCCGAGTGGGAGCAGCTCACAGTGCCCTGCCCTTTGGGTTCCCGGCACTGTTCTACAGATGCTCAGGTGGCTGCCACAAAGCCCAGCAGAACAGCCTGGCACTGAGCAAAGCCATCCCAGTATTGCCTTTGAGTTCTTCAGGAGAGGAAGGAATTCGCTCTGACCCTGGATCCTACCGAAGCAGCTTGGGTTTAGTGAGTGCTGGTGCCCCCGAGCCTGGTGAGTGCCCTGGGAGCTGCAGAGGAGCCACGGCGCTCCCAGGAGTGCCAGCCTGGATGAGCAGGGAGGCTTCCCTGCAAACCTACTGCCACTGCAAGGGGTGGCTCCAGGGAGAAGCCTGCTAGCTGCCTTTTCATCTTCTCTGCATCCCAGCTGATGAATAAACATCGGAAGGGAGGGAGCAAGACGCAAAGCAGCCCTGCCCCACGTCGCTGTGCAGCAGGGGATGCTCCCGGGTGCCAGCTGGAGGTGGCTGCTCCTCCTTGGCTCTCCAGGACTGTAGCAGGTGTCTCAGGGTCTCCCCAAGGGCAGCAGAGCAGCCCAGTTCCAGTGTCCCAAGCAGCCGTGCCCGGGTTTGGGTCACCTTAACAGCAAATCAGAGGGAACAGCAGCCTGGGAGGGAGAGCTCTGCTCCTTCTCACCAGTGTGCCCAGGCGGCCAAGGAGGCCACCAGCATGCCTAGACCCTTTCTGGAGAGGCAGCAGCTGCTGTAGGGACACCTGAAGAGGTCTCACACAGCCACCACACAGCTAAAGGTGCTGCAGCAAATCCCACGCCCATCCCGTGGCTGTGCAGCCAGGAACACAGCAGGTCCCTGGGCTGTGCTCTGCTCCCCTGCTCTGAGGCAAGAGCCTGGGTCTGGATCCTGCTTTACCCTGGGGCAGAGGAGAAGCCGACCTGAGGCTCGCAGCACTTTCGGTCCGAGGCGAACTTCCCGACCGGGATTGACTGGAAACGTGTTGGTGTTTGATGTGGTTTGGTGATCAAGAGGCACAGAAGCCACACTCGTGAAATCCAATTAGGCTGCAGCCCTGGCAGGGCCACCCGGCATGAGGCAGGCAGGGTGACAGCCTGTGCTGTCCTGCCCTGCTCCTGCAGCCCTCGGTCCCACGCCACAGCCCTGCCGCTTAGCTCAGGTACTGCGGATTACTGCAGGCTCCCTTTGCCTGCCTGGGAGCTGCCGGAGCGGCAGCTTTGCCTTGGAAACAGGGAAAAGGAGGCTGAGAGCTGCTTTGCTCCGGGGGACTGATGAGAGCTGAGCTGGGCAGCAGGAGAGCCAAGGGTGGGAGCTGCGTGGGTACCATGAGCAAGCATGAAGTGCAGTCAGGCAGGAGATCATTGCACATCGATTCCAGACACCCCTGTGCCTGGCTCTGCTCCTTGAACCTTCCTGCCCAGAGCCCCTGGGGGTTTGCATCACTCCCTGCTGGACTCTGGTTCTGGGAACACCTGCGGCAGCTGCAGCCAGAAGGGGCTAAGCACAAACGCAGAGCTTAGGCTCAGGTAACAAAGGACATTCCTCAAGAAGAGCAGACAGGGACATGAGTAAATCAGGATTAACTGCATTTACACCTTCCCCTTTAATAACAAAACAACTCCTTTTGGGTGCACCTTTGGAGTAGCCACATAATGAGTCCCACATCAGCACTGCTGGTGTCCTACTTCCTCTGGATCTTCATTATTTACCAGGCTTGTGTAGCTAATTTGCAGGGATAAGAGGAGCTGAGTGACAGGCAGCTCCCTGACAGGCTCCTCTGCTCCTGCTCGTCCCATGGCATCAATTATGCACCGCTGGCTTTGACTTGGAACTTGGAGCCCCCACGGTGACTAATTACACTGCCCAACGGTTGGGTCCCCGAGGGCACAGGCTGGAGATGAAAAACTGCATTTCGGCCTGGGGCTTGGGGCCTGGGAGCTCCACCCCAGAGCTGGGGGCAGGGGGCATCAAGTTTGGGGTTTTTTTTCCCTTTTCTCCTCTCTTGAAATGAGCAGCTTGAGCTGGCTGGGGTCTGACTCTGCACCACGCAGACAGCAGCAGCCTTGGTTATGAGAGCTCAGCTTCCACCCTCCTGTGTGCGACCCTGGGGGTTCTAACTGAGGCAAAGTTTGGTCCATTCCATTTTGTTTTCTTTCCCCAGCTGTAGGACTCCTTGATGAGTGACACAAAACTCTCTGTGGGGGGAGAACTCACCACCCTTAGCTTGTGATGAAGGAGCTGATCTGTGAAATCCATGGCAACATCAGCCACTGGTGGGGAGCAAAGGGCTGGCAGCAGCAGTAAGTGGGCAAGGCAGCAAGGGGCTGGCTGGGCAGGGCTGTGATATTTTTAGTGTTCCATGAAAACAAGCCCCAGGGAAAGGCAAAGCTGGTTACAGAGGACAGAGGTTAGGCTCCCTCCAGCAGGCTTTGATTTTTGGTGTGCTATCACTGCAAGCAGTAAGGGCAGAGACTTACCAAGGTATTTAGGTACCTAACCATGCCCAGCAGCATTTATAGCAGCATCTAAGGAGGTTAGATGCCTAATGCCCATTAACTCCATCAACATCTTTAAGCTGCTAAACATCTCAGGCAGGCTGGCCCCAGGGCCCAAGCTGGCAGGTGTCTGTTGGAGCTGGTGTGGTTCCTCTGCAGCAGTTGAAGCTCAGTCTGATGCTCATTGGGGCTGGAGGCATGGACAATCCATCCATGAAGCCCAGGAGCCCAGAAGTGAGCAAAGGCTCCCAAAGTTTTGCTGCTGGCTTAGCCACTGTGAGTGACCTGCTTGAGACTAGTGACTTCCTAGAGGGCAGGGATCCATCCAGAGGGACCTGGACAGGCTGCAGAGCTGTGCCCAGGCCAACCTCAGGACATTCAACAAGGCCAAGTGTAAGGTCCTGCACCTGGGTAGGCACAGTCCCAAGCACAGCTCCAGGCTGGGNCCTCCCTGGAGGTGTTCAGGACCAGGCTGGATGAGCCCTTGAGTACCATGGGCTGGTGGGAGGTGTCCCTGCCCAAGGCAGGGGGGCTGGAACTGGATGAGCTTTGAGGTCCTTTCCAGCCCAACCCTTTCTGTGACTCTGTGTTTGGCAAAGCTGTCACTGTGCCTTGTGCTGTGAGCAATGAGACTGAAACCCCCCCCTGCTGCTGGGGGACAGGGAACCCTGCTCAGGAGATGGCACCAGAACACCCTCCTCCCCCCCNGGGCTCCCAACCACCCTTCCACCTTCTCCCCACCCCCCCAGCATTTTCTTTCTCCTCTTTAAATCATCACCAATGCCTACGAAATCATTTTGTTCTACTTAAAGACCAGCTCTGAGGAGGTGACTGATTTCTGCTGATCCTGGAGGTGGTTTCACAGGTTTCATTGTACTTGAAACTTCACAGCTTCCCCTGAAGGATCTGATGCATGTATCTATCAGTTTAGCAGAGCACAAAAGTAGAAGAATTCTCATTCTTGCCTCACATTGTTGACAGAGGATGGTGTCCCTCTACCCAAACTGTTTCTTTTCACTTGACAACTTATCAAAGGCTCAGTTTTGTACAGCTCAGCCACCAAACACCAGAAGTGTTTCTTCTAAAGGTCTGCAGGGCTCCAAGACTTGTAGTAAGTTGCTAAGTTTCAATTAGCAAAAGTTATTGACAAATTCCTTCCACAGAAGTAAAACCCAAAACCCCTCTTCAGTAGTTCAAGGCACCTCCATCACAACCAGCAGCACTGCTTAGACCCCCAGCACCTCACCCTGCAGCTTTCAGTCTGGGATTGTGTGAACCTTCACCTGGAACTGCCACCAACGGTCCCATCTTAACTCTCACACTGCTCAAAGCTCCACTTCAGGGCAGGGCTGCTGTGCCAGCAGGGAGGACATCAGAAGGCTGGAAAAGAATGATCCCTGGCACCAGTCCCAGGATGTCTGGGATATCATATCTTAAGATATGTGGGATATCTTATCCCAGGACAGCTGGGACAGGTTAAGGACCACAGAGAGGCTCCTGCAGCTCCTGCCTCTTTCGTAGCACCCCTCAGTAATCCCAAAGCAGCAGAACCTCCTCTGGCTTGAGGAGGACAAATGCCCTCAGGTGCTGCCACATGAGACTAGAAAGCAGCTAGGCTGAAAAGTGTCCTAAGGAATGGGAACTAGAGAGACTACTCCTTGTCAGCACAGCTCCTCAGCTCTTGGGGCCGACTGCATCCTCCTCCTCCTCAGCGCAGAGGAAGCTCAGGGCGCTGCTGACAGGATGGGTCCAGGAGGTCGTCTGTGTCACATGGCTGCAAAGGAAGAAGAAAAGCTTTCAGCAACCCAAAAGAGCTGCAGCAGGCTCCACCCAGGGCACGCCAGAAGGGCTCTGGGGCCGCTGCCGTCAGAGTTCTCTGCCGCCAGCTCTCAGCTCTCCGCACACCAAGGGTGGGAGCAGAGGGCTCACTCCCCAGCCAGCAGGGACAGTGCTGGTGTGACAGGTCCTGGTCACTCATGGGGCTGCAGACAACGAACCCAGCAGCAGTGAGCAGCCCAGCAAAGCCTTGCAGGACCCCAACAAGAGGTGCTGAAGCCTGAGGCCTCCTGGCCAGGAGGAAGCTGACCAAAGGCAGCATCACCCCAGGGAAGTGCACTGTGTCAGCACAGCATCACTGGGGCTCTCCTCTGCCTGCAGACAAAGGCTGAGCAAGCAGAGTCACACTGGTAGGGGCTGGAAGGGACCTCTGGAGACCATCCAGTGCCACCCCTCTGCCACAGCAGGGTCACCTAGGACAAGTCACACAGGAACACATCCAGGTGGGTCTTGAAAGTCTGCAGAGGAGGAGGCTCCACAGCCTCTCTGGGCAGCCTGCTCCAGGGCTCCAGCAGCCTCACACCAAAGAATTGTCTCCTGATGCTAAGGTGCAACCTCCTGGTTCCAGCTTGTACCTGTTGTGCCTTGCCCTGTTGCTGGGCACCACCAAGGAGGGCCTGGCCCCTTCATCCTGACACCCACCCCTCAGTTACCAAGAGACAATGATCAGGTCCCCTCTCAGGACTGACCAGCCCCAGGGCTTTCAGCCTTCCTTCACAGGAGAGCCTGAGTCCAAACAAGGACATTCTTCACATGTCCTCTGCACCAAGTCCAGCTCCCACTGCCTTTACCCATGGAACAGAGGCAACCTGCAGGACATTTTAGGGCTGAAACCCTGCACCTGCACACAGTCCAAGCTGCTCGAGCTTCTGGATGGATGGAAAGAGCCTGCTCAAGGCTGGCAAGGCCAGAGAAATGGAACAGCCTCCCAGTTTGGGGGTGAGAACTGCATACACCTTCTGACTGGGAGCATGCATGGGACCATACTGTGTGTGGGCAAGACACAGCCTCTTCTGCCTTCTGGAATAATGTGTTCTTGGTAAAGGAAATAGCTTCTTTTCACTTTAAAAAAAAATAAACCTTGCTAATAAATTCACAGTTTTTACAGTCAAGTCAGTGCAAAGATGGATTTTGTAATCTGGGTTCATGACAAGTAGCTGAGGAATGCTGTACGTGGAGGAGACACCACGGGAGGCCAGCAGCTCTGCTCCCAGCTCTCACACAGGCTACTGCAGCCCCCCGGGGAGAAGCTGCACAAACCTTCCACAGCTCTTTGGTATACCCCAGGGGAAAAAAAAATCCTTTGTTAAGTGTTGGTTCTTCAGAAGATTCTCCTCCTCCACCCCTGAGGAGCAGGAGGCAATGCCTGGCCCCTGCTGCAGAAGCAAACACAGAGCTTGGGTTTGCTGTGGTGCAGATGAAATGGTTAAACCCCTGCAGCTGGCAGCCAAGCAGCAGCTGGGACTCAGCACCTGCAGTTACCACCAATGCTCCCATCTTGGCTCTCTCACCTCAGGCCAGGGCTGCTGTGCCAGCAGGGGAGCCAAGGAAAGGCTGATCTGGCCCTAAGGAAGGACTGCTCCCTGCACACCAAGCTGGGACAGGCTGTGGCACTGCAGTCAGGGTGGCAGGGCTGGCATTGTTCAGGTCCTGGTGAGAAAGGCCAGGACTGGTTTGCAGCCATTGCCAGTATATATGGGGCCACACTTGGAGTGCTGTGCNGCTGGGGCACTTAGTGCCATGGTCTGGTTGGTTGGCTGTGGCTGGGTGCTAGGTTGGGCTGGGTGAGCTTGGAGCTCTCTGCCAACCTGCCTGATTCCATTAAATTCTCTCGTGGCACTGAATGGGTTGGGCTGGAAGGGACCTTCAAGCTCATCCAGTTCCTACTGCCTGCCATGGGCAGGGACACCTCCCACCAGACTCTGTGGCTCAAGACCCGACCCAACCTGACTCTCAACACTTCCAGGGCTGGAACTCACAGGCTTTGGGGGGTGCTGAACATCCTAGAGAACAGCAGAAAGGTTTTGTGGAGGTGCAGTGATCATTTTCTTGCTCTCCAGAGCAGAGGTCCTGACGCCTGCTGCAAAGCTTCAGAGCTGAACTCAGCCTTTGAGACTTGCACTGGGCTGTGTCTCATGAACCCTCCTGCTGGGAGGGTTTGTTTTAAACCCTCTGCCAAGATCCTTACTAGGAAAAGACCTCTTATAAATAAACACTAAGTCCAGCACTCCCAGCCCACAGTGCAGGCAGACACAGCACACCCAGATTACTGAGGTGCACAATAAATGCATAAACCACCCCCCCTTGGCTGGTTATTTTTAGCTCCCCAAAAGTGCTGTGGCTAAAGAGCTTTGACATAATCAGTCCGAAGAGATAATCCCAGATTTGGTGGTTTGCAGAACATTCCTGTATTAGGAATGCATCCTCCCTGCTCTGTGTGCTGGGGCCGGGAGGGAACTCAGATCTGCCCCCAGGTCCTGCCTCAGTGATGAAACTGAACACCAAGGGACAGGTGGAGATCTGAAACAGGAAATTCTTTTTTATCCCCTCCCCATTTGGTCATCACTGAATTGGTTGGGTTGGAAATGCCCTCTGAGATCACCCAGTCCAACCTGCAACCCAGCACCACCATGGCCCCCAGTGCCATGGGCACACCTTTCCTGAACCGCTCCAGGCATGGGCACTCCATCACCTCCCTGGGCAGCCTGTGCCAATCCCTCACCACTCCTGCAGCACAGAAATTTTTCCTCATCTCCAACCTAACCCTCCCCTGGCACAATTCGAGGCCATTTCTTCTCTTCCTATCACCTGGGCAGAAGAACCCAACTCAGCCAACTCCAACCTGGGTGGGGAATGGCTGAGAGCAGCCCTGAGGAACAGGCCCTGGGGGTCTGGGGTGAGGAAAAGCTCAACAGGAGCCTGCAGTGTGAGTGCAGCCCAGACAGCAACTGTGTGCTGGGCTGCAGCAAGAGCAGTGTGGGCAGCAGGGCAAGGGAGGGGATTGTGCCCCTTTGCTCTGCTCTCCTCAGACCCCAGCTGCAGTCCTGGGTGCAGTTCTGGAGCCCCCAGCACAGGAAGGACATGGAAGTGTTGGAGCCAGTGCAGAGGAGGCCACCAAGATGCTGAGAGGGCTGCAGCAGCTCTGCTGTGAGGACAGGCTGAGAGAGTTGGGGCTGTGCAGCCTGGAGAGGAGAAGGCTTCCAGGAGAGCTTGGAGTGGCCTTGCAGGATCTGAAGGGGGCTGCAGGAAGGCTGGGGAGGGACTATTGACAAGGGCTGGGAATGGCAGGACAAGGGGAATGGGTTTGAAGTGGCAGAGGGGAGATTGAAACTGGATGTGAGGAGGAAGCTGTTTGCAGTGAGGGTGGTGAGACACTGGCACAGGTTGCCCAGGGAGGTTGTGGAGCACAGAAGCACTCAATGTGATCTTTGATCATGTTGGGTGATTCTGTGCTCCACAACCTCCCTGGAGGTGTTCAAGGCCAGGTTGGATGAGTCCTTGAGCCCTGTACTAGTGGGAGGTGTCCCTGCCTATGGCAGGGGGTTGGAACTGGATGATCTTTGAGGTCCCTTCCAACCTTCCCATTCTATGATTCCATGACCCTCAGCTCACTCCTGTCAGGCAGCTGGAGGGAGCAGTGAGGTCTCTCCTCAGCCTCCTCCTCTCCCCAGTTCCCTCTTCAGAAGATTAATTTCACATTTTCAGAGCAATTAACAATATTCAGAGCATTGTAGGTTTCCAAACAAGTCCCTGCTCTCAGAGGGGAGCCAGATTTACTGTTAGAAAACAGAGACATCTGATCTGGAAAGATGTCAGCAGCTTCTTCTGTCTCTTTAACATCAGTGGATTGCAGGACACATTTCAGAGCCTGGGAAAACAAACCAGGAGGAGTCAGGGAGTTGTGGGTTTTTGGTTTTTTTTTTTCCCTTGGCAAAGAAATGGTGGAGAAGGGTTTGAAATGCCACTCTAATTACCCTCCTTATGGCTCTGCCTTCTCTGCATGGAAAATGATTTCAAAGGAGAATCTAAGACAATCATTCAGGACCAAAAAATTATCCAAGATGTAAGAAAAGAACCTAATGGAAAATCTGATCTGCACCTTTGAGCACTATCAAAGCAGGTTTTTGACCTTAAATTGTGTTCTCCAGCCAAGGCCAAGGCTAAGAGGGAATCCTGAAGTGGATAAGCTTTAAAAACAAAATCAAACTGAACCACATTGATGCAAACCAATCCTGAGAGCAATCCCAAAGCGTCACACCTGGGAAGGCAGTTTGCAGCCATGGCACCTAGAAGGCAGTTTGGGAAGGGTTTTGGTCTTTGATTGAACTGAAATGTTGTTCTTGTCTCCCCTTTGGTTTAAGGTTGGTTTGGGACTCTGTTTGCTTTCAAAACACATCTCAAAACCAAAGAGTTGTGGCTGCTCAGCCTGGGGAACAGAAGGCTGCAGGGAGACCTCAGAGCTGCATTTCAGAACCTGCAGAGGACCCCCAGGCAGGCTGGGGAGGGACTGCTGAGGGCTGAGGGCAGTGGTTTGGAACTGGAGCAGGGCAGAGTTAGGTTGGGCATCAGGAGGAAGTTGAGGGGGGGCAGAGACTGGCACAGCCTGCCCAGGGAGCTGCTTGAGGCCTCATCCCTGGAGACATCCAAGGTCAGCCTCAGTGTGTCCCTGGGCAGCCTGCTCCAGCTGGAGGAGTCCCTGTGCCTGCAGGGGGTTGGCCAAGGTGAGCTTGGAGGGGCCCTTCCAGCCTGCTGCCATCTGTCAATCTAAGAACAGCTGACAGTACCCCAGGAGGTGCTGGGCAGGTCCTGGAAGGTGGCAGTGACCTTAACCCTTTCTTGGCTGTACTGGGATCGGGAGCATTTGTCACCTCATGGGACAGTGTCCTAAGGCAACATCAAAGTTTCTGCCCTTAGAGATGACAGATTTTGCTTGAGTGTTAATGAAGGCTTGAGGGACAGAAAGGGAAGCCCCAGCAGCCCCCTTGCTATTCATTCCCTGCTGCCAGCACTTGGCTGCTAGGAGAGCTCCAGGAGCAGCGTTGGGAGGCAGCAGTCACTGGCAGGAAGCTTTCTGCAGCCAAACACTGCTGCATCATGAGAAACTGTCAACAGTAAACAAATGGCCCAGTCCAAAGCACAGCCAACAACAACAGCAGGAGCTGAGCCAAGGCTGAGTCAGCCCAAAGGTTTGGGTGATGCAATCTGCAAACTCCCCACAGTTTTCCAGCACTCCCTGAAATCTCTTCCCCCTCACGGCTGGGGCTGCACAAGTGCTGCTTTCTGCTCTGCACCTACTCACCCTGCTCTGCCTCTAAGCCATCCGAGTCCTGGGCCAGGAGAAGTGCAAAGGCATCAGGAGATGCCAAGGGCTTGTGCCTGGGCTAGAGCTGTGCCCAAAGGAGCCGGCGCAGGGCTGCTGCCTGTGCTGCTGCTGCCGCACGCAGGGAGAGCACAGAAGGGCTCAGACATCACCGACCCGACCCCTGCCGTGCAGGGACACCTCCCACCAGCACATCCAGCCTGGAGAGGACATCCACAGCCTCCCTGGGCAACCCATTCCAGAGTCCTGCCACTCTCCTAGCAAAGAATTCCTTCCTAAGGTCCAGGCTAAAGCTCTTCTCCTTCAGTGTAAAACCACCCTGCTGGGCACTGCTGGGCTGCTGCTGGCTCTCCCCAGCCCCAGCCCAGTCCCAGGAGGACAGAAGGTGTGGAGTGGTGACCATGAGTGCTCCACAAGTGCCTTAATCCTGCCCTCACAAAGCAGAACTTAGCAGGGGCCTGAACATCACAGTTCCAGCACTCTCTGGCAACTGAGCAGGTGAGAACTGGAGCTTTGCTGACACAGGGGCAAGAGTGCAGCTCCCCAGCAGAGCTGACACAAAGCAGCTCACTGCTTTCAGAGGGATTTGCAGGTCTAGAGCAAAAAGCATTTGTTCAGCTTTGTGTATTTTCTCACAGAAGAAACCTGATGTGGCAGGGCAGAACCTGGGCAGAGTGTGTGGGATCTGTGGAAGAATCTTTCTGTAGTTTGGGTCTGGATATTGAACAAACAAACAACCTCTCAGGAAAACAAAAACCTCCAACTGCCCAACCAAAAGCAGCTTAAGGTCTTAACATTCTTGTTTTACAGGCTCATGTTATCATAAAACCCAGTGCCAAGTTTCCCAGTTCCACATCTGAGATTATTTTCCTTGCAGTCATGCACAGTGATTTCAGTGGGAATCAGGGGAGCTGAATTCCCTGTGAGCCAAAGATCACTGCAGGGTGAGCCCAGACAGCAGCAACAGAGCCTAATGTCAGCAATAAACCCAAAGACCTGCAGGAAACCCCAAAGATCTGCAGCAACCCCACATATCATCAATAAACACAAACACCATCAATAAACCCCCAACATTAGCAATAAAACCTAATGTCAGCAACAGCCCCAAAGATCTGCACTCACCCCAAATACCAGCAATAAACCCAAAGATCATCAATAAACCCAAATATCAGCAACAAACCCAAACACCTGGAGGTGTTCAAGGCCAGGCTGGATCAGGTCTTGAGCAGCCTGCTCTAGGGGGAGTGTCCCAGTCCATGGCAGGGGGTTGGAAGTGGATGAGCTTTGAGGTCCCTTCCAACCCAGCCCATTCCATGAACACAGAAGGGGGAGCAGCAGTAGTGGATTCAGAGTTATCCTCCAGCAGGCTCTCTAAACATCAGCACTGGATTTAGCATCTGAACTGCAGAGGTTTCAGCTGGCAGTGCTGTGGGCTGCAAGGTGACAAGGCAGGCACTGAAGGTGTCCCTGGAAGGGACAGGGTTTGGTTGGTGTTGAGTAGGAGCCTACAGAAGGCTGGGGAAGGGCCTCTAGTGATAGGAGGAGAGGCAGTGGCAGGCAGCATCCACAACCTCCCTGGGCAACCTGGTCCAGAGCCTCCCCACCCTCACTGCCAACAATTTCTTCCTAATCCCCAGTCTCAACCTGCCCTCTCCCAGCTCCCATCCCCTCTCACCTATCACCACACTGACCCTAAGGCAGCTGAGGGGAAAGCTCCCCAAAGCTTCACATCTCTGGGCACTTTACAGTTGCCCTTCAGGCAAATGTAAGTGAAGATAAAACGTTCTGGAGGCAAATAACAGCTCCTGTGGGCTAGCTGGATCCTAGTCCTGTGGAAATGCCACCAGGCAGCCTTTGCAGGGGCCAAAGCCACAGCTGGTCCCCACCAACTGTATGCATATGCAAGGGGTGGGTGGCAGTGGGAGGGAGAATAGCAAGGCCCCACCTAATTTTAGGTGCCAGCCTCATGAGACAGAGCTGCCATATGTTAAAGGTGAACGCAGTGGGAGGATGGAAGAGATTAACTGGAAGGGGTTTTCAGGGAGGAAAAAGAACAAAATCAGTGTCCCAGCTATGGAACTGGAGCCTGCTCCTGCAGCACCACTGAAACCAGCACCCAGGATGCTGCACTTGGAGGGCAGCTCTCAGCAGAACCCTTCTGCTGCTGGAAAATCACACCCAGAAGTTGCTAATTCAGCAGATCTGCTCAGTGCTGGGACAGCCTCTGTGCCTCCACCCATCCCTTCCCACCAAGACCTGTTAGGACTTTATTGGATGATTTGGGAACTGCAGTGAAGCCCCCAGCAGGCTACATTCCATTGTGCCCTGGAGCAAGTGAGGCCAAAACAGAATCACAGAACCACAGAATTAAGCAGGTTGGAAAAGACCTCCAGGATCACCCAGTCCAACCTAGCACCTAACCCTTCTCATTAACTAACCCCTGGCACCAGCTTTTAGCCTCCTGCTGTTCATTTCTGCCCTGTGAGAGAGAGGCTGAGCTGCCTGTTCCTGCAGGGCACACTGAGCTGGAGCTCAGAGAGGCTCAGGCTGCTGCCTTGGGGTGAACCTACACCATGCCCTTAGTGCCCAGCACAGCACCCCCGAGTGTGTGGCACACAGCTGGCTCCTGCTGGTGGCACACAGCTGGCTCCTGCTGGTGGCACACAGCTGGCTTCAGCTCATGGCACACAGCTGGCTCCTGCTGGTGGCACACAGCTGGCTTCAGCTCGTGGCACACAGCTGGCT
>WBNM01031294.1:14599-28184 GCA_013399055.1 Ramphastos sulfuratus | reverse complement strand
CACCCAGCTGGCTCCGGCGCGTGGCACACAGCTGGCTTCAGCTCGTGGCACACAGCTGGCTCCTGCTGGTGGCACACAGCTGGCTCCTGCTGGTGGCACACAGCTGGCTTCAGCTCATGGCACACAGCTGGCTCCTGCTGACACCTGCCTGGGCTTTGTGAGTGACCTGAGCAAGCTGCTGGAGCAGCACTGACTGAGAGCCTGGATTGGCTTCCTGACTCAGAGAGGTGACTTCAAACCCTGCCTCAGGCTGAGGACCCCTGAAGAAGGTGCAGCTCTCCCCAGCAGGTCTCCAGAGCCCTCCTCTAGCCCTGTGCATCTTCTATTCATGTCAGCTCTTCACAGAAGTGGGTTTCACTTCAGTGTGTAACAGGAGCCAGCTGGTTTGCTTCTTTTAAACTCTGATTTCTCATGCACTTCAGATTGCTACACCCCCTTCAGAGATATTTATGGAAATTTCAGAGCAAGCTGTCTCAAGCTTCTGTGCTATTAAGATTCCATTCTGGGGTGTTTACTGCAGGAGATTTATAACCTATAGATTTATGGACTCACCTACTTGATGGCCCAATAAAGCCTGTTGGAACTGAAGGCAACCACTAATTAAAATCCCATTTGCCTGTCCTCAGCACACTGTAAAAGCTGCTGGGGATTCACAGAGAGCCACTGCAGCTCCTCTGCAGCCTCCCAGCCTGCCTGCAGCACAAGGGAGCAACTCACACAGGAGCTCAGGTCAATTGTGGCCACACTTTGGCAATTAGAACATTCTGAAACCTGTTTGCAGGGCTGGGAGTGGGCTGGGGCTGAAACACTCTTAAGCCCCTCCTGGCTTTTTGCTGTTCTAAATGCCAAAGAATGAAGAGATTAAACCAGAGAATGTCAGGGCCTGGAAGGGACCTCGAGAGATCATCCAGGCCATCCCCTGCCAGAGCATCACCACCCAGAGCAGACTCTGGCATCCAGAGCCAGAGAGCACGAGCAGGTGACAGCACTTGTAGCAGGGCTGTGAAGCATCAACCCTCCTGCTAACCCCCACTGAAACAATCAGACTGAGCTGCTGAAAGGAGCAGCTGAGAGGATGCTCCTCGAGTGAAGTTCCTCCCAGGAAAGGCTATTTTCAGTCCTGGGGAGAATTTTCATCTTGGAGTCTCTACCACTCAGTGGCAGAAGGAAGGGACTTACACAACCCTGGTTTGGTGCAGCTTCCCCAGAGTGGCTCCACACAGATTCCAAGTGCAGCAAGCAGAATGAATTGTCAGACAGGCAGAGAGAGCCTGGCCTGGGCTCTGCAGAGCCACTTGGAAGCAGTGATGAAAGGCACAGAAGGTAAACCCAATTGCCAGGATGTCTCACTGCACTGCTCAGTTACTCCCATTCCAAGGAGCTGCTCTAAGAGCTCCTCACACCAGCTCCCTGGGGAGGCTCTGCTCAGGAGGACAGGAGTGTGCAGGCAGTGGGCACAGAGGGGCAGCTCCCACTCCCCCCTGCAGTCAAAGTGGGTGGACAGGTAAGGACTTGGCAGGACAGAGTGCAGAAGGCAACCAGGGTGGAAGAGCTGAGGCAGTGGCAGCTGGAGTGTGAGGAGCACAGCAGGGAAGGTGAGGAGAAAGTTCTTCACTGAGAGAGTCATTCCCCACTGGAATGGGCTGCCCAGGGAGGTGGTGGAGTCACCGTCCCTGGAGGTGTTCAAGGCAGGTTTGGACGTGGCACTTGGTGCCATGGTCTGGCCTCGAGGTCTGTGGTAATGGGTTGGACTTGATGACCTTTGAGGTCTCTTCCAACCTTGCTGATACTGTGATAGGGAAGAACACTCAGGAGTCACTACCAACCCAGGGTCAGGGATGCAAACATCCCTGCAAAAGCTTCTTCGTGGGAACTCCTCAATGCAAATGCCATGGCAGCAGCTGGGGGCAGCTTGGGCAACAGCTGCTGACCCCCTCCCCGGAGGTGTTTAAGGCCAGGCCTGGCTGGGAGCTGTCCCTGCCCGTGGCAGGGGGCTTGGAGAAGCTGCTCTGTGAGGTCCCTTCCAGCCCTCTGTGATGCCTCCTCCAAACCAGGCTCCACCACCCAAGCCAGCTGGGAGCCTGCTGCTGCTCTGCAGCTTACAGCTGCAGCAGCTCAGCACCCAAGTGCAGAACTTCAAAGGCATCTGTGGGGTGTGTTCAGCAGACCTGGCTTTGTGCTGAGTCAGCAGGAAAGGGCCTTGGACGGGAAGCAGACAGCAGAAAGGAAAGGGGGAGGGGGGGTGGAATTTTTCAAGCATGTGAGGTTTGTTCTGTTCTGCTGCTGGAGTTTGCTTGCTGCTGTTGCCAGGTGGTGCCACCTTCCAGCTCAGTTTCCAGGCAAATGGTTCTCAACCTGGGGCACTGCACCCAGGGCAGCCCCCAGCAGCCCCCTTCACTTTCCAGCTCTCCTTCAATGGCTCCCTGTAGCAACAGATGCAGACCAAGGGAGCAGTGCTCTCTTTTAATAGTTGCTCTTGGATTTATTTCCACTGCACTGAAATTGGCTTTTAATTCACTTTCATTTCCTAAGGTATTTTTCTACAATTTTTTTTGGTCTAAATCCCGTGGAGTAACCTACATCTGTCTGAAAGGAAGAGCTGCCCTTTGCTTGGAGCTGGGATGCAGCAGCAGCATCCTCTGTGGCTTTGGGAACCTCTGCAGGGCAGCACAGGTTAGCTGGAGGCACCAAGGGGTGAGTCCAGGACAGCAGAGCAGTGTGCCTGGAGAACAAAGAGTCCCTGCTCCTCCTGGCTCCCCAGGGCTGGGGCTGCAGAGCTCTGCAGGACACTTTTGGAAGGGCTTGGGAGGACAGAAGTGTNGAGCAGAGCCAAGGGGCACAATCTCCTCTCCTGCCCTGCTGCCCACACTGCTCTGGCTGCAGCCCAGCACACAGCTGCCTGCTGGGCTGCCTGAGGGCACTGCTGGCTCCTGGGGAGCTGCTCAGCACTCAACACCCCCAAGGCTCTCTCCTCGGAGCTGCCCTCACCCCCTTTTAACACAGCTGCCAGGAGTGTGGCTTTATCTTTGGTAACCACTTGCAAGTGTAGAAAGCAAACCCTAGGGAAAGCAGAGGTCACTTCCACAGGGCAGAGGCAACAGATGAGACCTCTGCAGAGAGAGAAGGCTCAGTGCAGAAGTGCTGAGCCTGCAGCCAGCCACACCTGCAGTGCCAATATTGTGTCCTACTCCAGGTACCAAACCTCCCTTCAGAGTCTGGAGTGCAATGATGACTTCTCTCTGAATGCTGTGTGGAAATCTCTTCCTCATTTTACATAACTCCAAGCTTTCAGTGCTCTTCCTTCTCCCTCTTGCAGCAACACAGCAATTTGATTCCCACAGGAGGCAGTTGGATATGACAGCAAAGTCCTCTGGATTTAGGTGAAACCAGAGCATCACCTTCCAAAAATCCACAAAGGTTCTAGGAATCCTTCCCCCCTGTCCCAGGGCATTTTTAACACAGCTCTTGATCCTTGTCAGCTGTGGAGGGGCTGAGATGCTGATTTTGTTTCTTAGCAGCTGTGGAGGGGCTGAGATGCTGATTTTCTTAGCTCAAGCACCTAACTGGGGAAGCTGTCAGCCTTGCAGAGCAGGGGCAGCTGAAGGGGCCAGGGTCACAGCACTCACTGCTTCCCTGCTAGGGTTGTGACTGAGCCCTCCAGGACCCTCTGGACAGTGGAGCCCCAAAGAACAGCACAGAAGTGATGCAGGCAGTGCAGATGTACCCAAACACAGAGCAGCTTCTCCTGCTTTACTCATTTCCCCCCAGCTCTGGGTTTGCACTTTGATGTGCTTCTCCTCCAGCTCTCACCCATTGTACCCCACAACTACTCACTTGATAAAATACTTGATCCCATCTGCTGTGCAAGCTTCTTCCCATCCATAAGGCAGACCTAAGATGAAAGGCAGAAGGGAGATGAGTCTCAAAAGCTCAAGAGAACACCATGGCAGTTGGAGTGCTGCAATCCCAAACCATGCCCTACATAGACTGCAACTCAAGAGCTTCATTTCCAATTAATTCATTAAAAAAGATTAGAAATGAACTCTCCCCTCCTTTTGTAGCAGGCAATTTAAACACCAGGATTTAGGAACTGTTTGCTGTGCTACCAAGCCAGACACCATGGGGAGACCAAGGCTGCTCAGAAAGGTGTTTGTGGGAGGCTGAAAGGATGCTCAGGCAGAGGGGAGCAGGAAACTCTCTCTGAACTCTTGGATGTGATTTACACCTCTGTGAAGTGACCCAAAAGTGCCTACAGGCTGCTGAGCTCTGCTCTCACAGCTGCTGCACACAGATGTCAGTACCTAACATGAGGCAGGAGCCTGGGCAGGAACAAGTCCTCTGCTGTTTGGTCTAGGAGAAAGTCAGGAAGGGATTTCTGACAAGGGCTTGCAGTGCTAGGGTGAGAGGCACTGACTGGAGCTTGAGGAGGGCAGACTGAGACTGGAGGTGAGGAAGAAATTCTTGGCAGTGAGGGTGGGGAGAGACTGGCACAGGCAGTTCCCTGCCTATGGAACTAGATGATCTTTGAGGTCCCTTCCAACCTTACCACTCTAAGAGCTCCTGGGCACACCTGGCATGGTTATGACCTCAAGCATCCTTTTCTTCCCTCCCCCAGAGGACTCAGGGCCTGAAAACCATTTCACAGCAGCTACCTTGTGTTTAAAAACCACTTGGAATGTAAAAAACTACCTTGCATTTACAAAGTGCTCTGTGCTTTATGCCTCCCTGGCACTTCAGCTGAGGATTGCTCTCTCCCAGAGGCTGGAGGTGGCATGTTTGGAGGAACAGATTGCCCAGATCCGCGTGCAGCTGAAAATGGAAGGAGCCTGAGCTAAGTGCCTAATAGTGGGTAAAAAGGAAAGGAGAAGAATTGGATCCAGTGTGCTTTGTGCTCTGCACTGAGCAGCAGTGTTGCTGTTCTGCAGTTAGCAATCCCCAGGATCCTGAATTCTGGAGTTCTGGGAGCCTTACTAAGTGCCTACAGCTACGATTACTTTGCTCTGCCAAGCCGTGATGAGGTTGCTGCCATGAAGCCTCTTGCCCTTGGAGAGCTGCAGGCAGACAAAGCTGTGATGAGGGGAGAAAAGAAAAGGAGCCTTTGGAGATGGAAATTCCAGGGAAGTAGTTGCACCTCCCACCAGAACAGGCTGCTCAAGGTCTCATCCAGCCTGGCCTTGAACACCTCCAGGGAAGTTGTGGAGCACAGAAGCACAGAATGGGATCAAAGATCAGGTTGGGAGATTCTGTGCTCCACAACCTCCCTGGGCAGCCTGTGCCAGTGTCTCACCACCCTCACTTCTTCCTCACATCCACTTTCAATCTCCCCTCTGCCACTTCAAACCCATTCCCCTTGTCCTGCCATTCCAAGCCCTTGTCAACAGTCCCTCCCCAGCCTTCCTGCAGCCCCCTTCAGACCCTGCAAGGCCACTCCAAGGTCTCCTGGAAGCCTTCTCCTCTCCAGGCTGCAGAGCCCCAACTCTCTCAGCCTGTCCTCACAGCAGAGCTGCTGCAGCCCTCTCAGCATCTTGGTGGCCTCCTCTGCACTGGCTCCAACACTTCCATGTCCTTCCTGTGCTGGGGGCTCCAGAACTGCACCCAGGACTGCAGGTGGGGTCTGAGGAGAGCAGAGCAAAGGGGCACAATCCCCTCCCTTGCCCTGCTGCCCACACTGCTCTTGCTGCAGCCCAGCACACAGTTGCTGTCTGGGCTGCATGAACACTGCAGGCTCAGGTTGAGCTTTTCCTCAGCCCAGACCCCCAGGGCCTGTTCCTCAGGGCTGCTCTCAGCCATTCCCCACCCAGCCTGGAGCTGGCTGGGTTGGGCTCTTCTCCCCAGTCTCAGGTGATAGGAGAAGAAATGGCCTGGAATTGTGCCAGGGGAGGGTTAGGTTGGAGATGAGGAAAACTGTACACAGGACTCCAGGTGGGGTCTTCCTTCCCCTCCCAGAAGAGATGAGACCTTCATTCCAGGTGGCTATTTTCCAGTGATGTAAATGGCAATAGGTGGACCCTCCAATAGCTTCCACCTGCCCTGGCCTGTGAGCTTTGCTCAGCTGGGCACAAAGCCCTTGGCACTGCTCTGTGCTCACAGGATCCCCTGCCTCACCCACCTGGCACAGCTCCACTTTGCTCCCCACAGATGCATTCCCCCTCTGGCTGCAGGAGGGCACACAGGCAGCACTCAGAGCTGATGCTCTCTTGCCCAGGCAAGGCTTAAGCTTTTCCAACCCACCCAGGACCTTTGCCACCTCCCCCTGAGCCTCTGGAGATCCCTTACAGTTCCCTCTGCTTTTTGGCTTTGTGTGCACTGCATTGAACATCCTCTCCACTCTTTACCTACTCAAGAGTCCCCCAAACCTCTGTAGGGCTTTCATGCCTTTGTTTGCCACAGCCTCACTCCCTCTCCACCAGTTTCCCACTGCTGTTCCCTTTACTCCTTTCCCTCAGTGCTGGATTTGTGCTTCTGTCTTGGCATCTCCCACGGTAGCCAGGAGGCTCTCATGTTTTGCATTGCATTTCCCTAGACACCATCTCCACTTCCTTCAAGCTCCCTCTCTCCATGAATCATTCAGAAGTTGATCTACTTCCCAAGTTTTTTCACACCCTCCAGGGTCAGAGTTGTTGCCTGTCCTAGGACTTGCTTTGAGAGGCTGCTGAGCTCTCACCTGGAGTAAAGGAGCTCAGTCAGAAATCAGGTCTGAAAGAGAGAGGATTTAGCCTATACAAACCCCAGCAGTCTCAGGATTTCTCCATATTTACCATTTCTTCTGTGAATTGCTACAGTCTTTGATGAAGCTTCATAAATAACAGATCTTGGCTGCAGCTGTCTGCATCTAGCACCTTAAAAAAATGACAGATTTACAACCCTGTAGAATCATCTCCTTTCAGCAGCAAAGAGAGAGCTCCTGGCTGGCCAAACAGCCCTGGGCATGTATCTTGGGCAAGGGAAAGAAAAGGTAAATCTGCCAAAGGCACTGCAGGTGCAAAGCAAAGGGATGCAGCTTGCAGCACCACACAGAGCAAGGAGTCTGCTGGGAGAGTGCTGCTGGCCAAACTCAGTGACCCACTGCTGATCTGTGCTGAGTGTCTGAATTTCACTGGTGGTAAAGCAAAGGAGATTGCTGTCAGCCTGTGCAATCCCCCCGGGGAAGCTGCTGGGCAGGTCCCAGTGCTGCTGGAGCTGCTGCTGCTGGAGCAGTGAGGCAGTGTCCAACCTGCAAATGCCTGCTGTGATAACCACTGCTGTAAATGGAAATGGAACCCCCAGGGCAGGCAGGATTGTCCTGACACTCCATAAAGCATGCATCATGGAGTGGTAGAATGGGTTGGGCTGGAAGGGACCTCCAAGATGATCCAGTTCTAACTGCCTGCTGTGGGCAGGGACAGAGCTGTGAGGGTGGCAGAGCCCTGGAGCAGGCTGCCCAGAGAGGCTGTGGAGTCTCCTTCTCTGGAGGCTTTCCAAACCCTCCTGAATGTGTTCCTGGGTGCCCTGCCCTGGGTGAGCCTGCTCTGGCAGGGCTTGGACTGGGTGAGCTCTGGAGGTGCCTTCCAGCCCCTGCCACCCTGTGCTGCAGAGCACAGCCTGCAAGGCTAAGCAGAGTCACACAATTAGTTGGCTTGGCTGCAAGATGCCTCCAACCTCCAACCCAGCACCACCATGGCCACTAAACCCTGGCCCCAGGTGCCATGGCCACACCTTCCTTGCACACCTCCAGGCATGGGCACTCCACCACCTCCTTAGGCAGCCTGTGCCAGGCCCTGACCACTCTTGCAGCAAAGAATTTTTTTGCTCATCTCCAACCTAAGCCTCCTCTGGGGCAGTTTGAGGCCATTTCCTCTCCCTTCTATCACCTGACACTAGGGAGAAGAGATCAAGCATGTTCCTATCACATTTTTTTGTCAGTCTTACCATTTTTTTCCCTCTCTCTTGACATCTTCCTTTCCCTGAATTAATTGCAGCCTGTTCTCCTTCACTCCCCCAGCCCTGACTCTGACAGGATGCTCTTTGTGAGTGGCCAGGAGGCACACAGCACTGTCTCCACTGCTGACTAAATACACCTCAATTTACTAAGTCATTTTTGGAGCCATTATCTGCCTGAACCAAGGTGAATTTCACTTTGTTTATACCTAGAGATCTGGAAGTGCTGAAGGTTAGACAGGAGAGATGTAACTGAGGAGAACTGCTCCTGGCAGGGAGGTTGGGTCAGAGGATCTCTGAGTCTCCCCCAGCTAAGTGAGGAACTCTACTCAGAACCATGGGGGCTGGATAAAAAAAAAAAAGCAAAGCACTTCCATCCCTAGAAGCAAGCCCTCTCTGGAGAACATTCCAGTTCTGAACTGGTGCAATCCACTTGCAGCTGGGGAAGGAGGGTCTGGGCTGACAGATTCCTACTCCAGAGTTACAACCCCCTGCACGCAGGCGTTCCCCACCGGCGCCAGGCAGCTGGGACCAGCCTGGAAGCCTTCCCTGTGTGGCCCAGCTCTAAACCAGCTCTGTTTGCTCCTCAGCTGCCCTGCTCTCCTGCTCCCCTGATGCCTCTGCTCCGGAATCCATCCATCTCCTCCTCGGTGGATCAGCTTCTCTTGTCACCACCTATTGTGCTACCCACCCACGTCCATCACTGTCAGCTCACGCTGCTGGCTGACGCATGCCATCGTTAAATATAAGTTTAATTAGCAGGCATTCATTGGTAAGGAATTAAAATGACTCTCCAGAATTAGAACTGGGCAGGAGTTGTCTGAGATGTCAGAAGCAGCAGTGCTCCAGGAGAGGCCTTTCTTGCTAAGCAGGAGCATTTTGCACCGCTGATGAAATGAAGCCGCACAGGGGGGCAGGCACCGACCACCTCCAGCTGAGAGAGGCAGAGCTGCTCTCTGCTGAGCTGCTCTCTGCTGAGCTCCCCTCACACCCAGGGCAAACTTTGCTCCTTCTGAAGCAGGACTTGTCAGAATTCATTGCCACCAGACCCCCCTGTAGCTGCAGCTGAAGCAAAGGAGGGGTTTGTTCACAGGAGGATGGGACTTCAGAGCCAGCACAGTGTGAGAATCGAGGGAGAGCTTCTTAGAAAGCAGCACAGAGGCAGGTCCTTGTTTGTCAGAGGGCAAAAAAAAATCCACCACATGCCTCAGCTGGCACATGGTGCTTCCATGGAACTGTTTTGGTTGGAAAAGACCTTTAGGACCATCGAGTCCAACCATCAGCTCAACACCAGGGGGAAGTTCTTGCCTGGAAGGGTGCCAGAGCCCTGGCACAGGCTGCCCAGAGAGGCTGTGGAGTCTCCTTCTCTGGAGCCTGTCTGGATGTGTTCCTGTGTGCCCTGAGCTGGATTGTCTGGCCCTGCTCTGGCAGGGGATTGGACTGGATGAGCTCTTTGGGTCCCTCCCAACCCCTGACACCTGTGAACTCAGCACCACTGTGGCCACCAAACCATGCCCCATGCCTGACCTGCAGTGGGCTCAAAGAGAATCTCTGCTGCAAGGCAACATCTCCATCCACAGCCCCCAGCCCTTTCTGACCTGGAGTGAGACTTGCACACCTTTGGCACCTCCTGCAGCTCTGTGCAATCCTCTTCTCCTGCAAACTCTCCTCACACCTGGCTGCTAAAAAGCCTCCTCTCTCAGCCCTGGCAATCAGCTTTCTCTGCGCTTCTCTCCAGTCAAACGATGCCACTGTGTGCACCAGAAGTGCCTAAGGAACTCTGCCAGCCCTCAGCTCCTCTCTCCTACCTTCTGAAGAGCACTGCAGACGTGTGGCAGCTGCAGGAACTGACAGCCCCTGGGACAGGATGGGCACTGCCATCCCAAAGCAGCCCCATCCAGCTCTCCCTGCTGGCTCAGAGCTGTGCAGCCACAAGAAGTCAGCTCAGCAGGAACTGCACAAGGGGCACCCAGCTCCAGGCTGGGCTGGCTGCTGGCAGCTGTGGTACCCAAAGTGATGAGCAGTGGCTCAGGGGTGAGCAGGGAGCTCACAGCTCATCCAGTGCCAAGCCCCCTGCCATGGGCAGGGGACACCTCCTCACCAGCCCAGAGTGCTCAAGGGCTCATCCAGCCTGGCCTTGAACACCTCCAGGGAGGTTGTGGAGCACAGAATCTTTGATCACATTGGGGGATTCTGTGCTCCCCAACCTCCCTGGGCAACCTTTGCCAGCATCTCCCCCGCCTCACTGCCCAGAATTTCTTCCCAACCCCCACTCTCAATCTGCCCTCCTCAAGCTCCCATCTATTGCCTCTCATCCCATCACTACCAGCCCTTGCCAAGCTTGCCCACCTCTGCCCAGCTGGCAACATCTGCACTGAGCTTGCAAAGCCAAAGAGGGAAGAGAGCCTTGGGTTTGGGACTGAGACCTCAGGGTTCAGTTCCTGCCTCACCTGAGGATGTCTCTGAGCCATCTGCATGCTACAAAAGGTGGGAGGACTTTTTCCTCCCCCTTTGTCTCAAAGCATCCTTTACAACTCAGAGTGAATCCCTCCAAAGTTCTAAGCACTGTCTGAGCAAACCCAACTGAGGGATGATTTAGGAAGTGTTTCCCACTGATTCTGGGGAGTTTTGACTTCAGTCTCCACAGTTAGCAAGAGCAAGTCCAAGCTGCATGGGAAGAGGCACAAAGTCAATCTGCTCACTGTGGGGCCACAGCAGGCACTGAACCAGCCCAGGGACTCTGAAGGGTTCTGCTCTTTACTGAAGCCTTGTGCTGGGGATTAACCCAAGGAGACTGCACTCACCCTGGGGAGCTCATCTGCATTTGGAGCTATAATAATATCACTTACTTGGGGTTTTTTTTCCTGATTAAAATGTTTTGATTTGGAAGGCAGTACAGACAGTGCCTATTCAGAAGCTGACTCACATTTTCTCATTAAAGGTAAGTGAATGGAGAGGGAATAAATTGCTTTTCTAGCAGCAACAACAGAGCTCTGAAATCTAGGTCACGTTCAAGAGCTGTCTTAAGAACAGGCTTCAGGCACTGAAGTGTCTTCTGCTTGCTGGGAAACTTTGGGAACAACATCCCTGCTCCCCCACCAGCACATCCCCTGGCAGCTTGGCCAAGATAGGTTTGATCTGATCAGGCTGCAAACCAGCCTCAGTCCTGGCTCTCTGCTTGCACTCCTGATTGTCATGTTCTGACTGAACAAGTGCAGCCCCAGAACAGCCACAAGCCAGAGCAGCAGGGTGGAAGCAAGGGCAGGCCTCAGCTGGCAGCCAGCAGCAGGAGGGTTTGGTGCAGGGATCACCTGGGCTTTAAAGCTCCTTGGTAAACAGACATTTGTTTGAGATGCCCTTGAGAAACAGGATTGGAGCTTTCTAGGAGCTTCAGCTGAACTGGATCAGGTGCCTGGAGCAAAGGGAGGGTGAGAAGGCTCTGGGGAGACCTTAGAGCAGCCTCCTAGGAGCTGCAGGGGCTACAGGAGGGCAGGGCAAGGGCTTTTGACAGAGTGACAGGAGGAGAGGGCATGGATGGAGGCTTGAGGAGGGCAGATTGAGACTGGAGAGTAGGGGAAAACTCACAGGACTCCCCCAGGACCCCTCCAGCACTCATGGGACCCCTTAAGACCCCTCCAGCACCCATAGGGCCCTCATAGGACCTCCCCTAGCACCCATAGCCCCCGCCCAGGACCACTCCCAGCACCTATGGGATCTTTGATCACATTCTGTGCTTCTGTGCTCCACAACCTCCCTGGGCAATCTGTGCCAGGCTCTCCTCACCCTCACTGTAAGGAATTTCATAGAATCAGTCAGGGCTGGAAGGGACCACAAGGAGCAGCCAGTCCCGACCCCCCTGCCATGCCCAGGGACACCTCACACCAGCTCAGGCTGGCCACAGCCGCATCCAGCCTGGCCTTAAACACCTCCAGGGATGAGGCTTCCACCGCCTCCCTGGGCAACCCCTGCCAGGCTCTCACCACCCTCATGCTGAAGAAGGGACAAGTGACACTGTGCTGGATATGGAACCATGGAATGGCCCAGGTTGGGAGGGACCTTAGAGATGATCTGCTTTGGCAAGTGAGCACACC
The DNA here is from genome assembly GCA_013399055.1 of Ramphastos sulfuratus. Taxonomy (NCBI): domain Eukaryota; kingdom Metazoa; phylum Chordata; class Aves; order Piciformes; family Ramphastidae; genus Ramphastos; species Ramphastos sulfuratus. Next base: position 16,176 of record WBNM01031294.1, on the reverse strand, counting down.
ACAGGTACAGTCTCTCCCAAGGGAAGCACTGGACAGAGTCCTGATTTCAGCTTTTAATGCCTGAGAATTTCCCCTGTGGCTTAAGAGTCAAAAGCAAGCCAAGCATGAGGAGGTTCTGCACTAGGCTATGGTCCTGCTCTGGCAGGGGGGTTGGACTCAATGATCTCCAGAGGTCCCTTCCAACCCCTGGGATCCTGGGAGAAGCAGCAGTGCTGGGTGCTGCCCCTCAGCAGCCTCCACTGCCACCTTTGCAGTGTGAGCACAGAAAGGAGTAAAGCCCTGAGCAGCTCAAGCCCTGTGGGATCTTCACCAGCAAATGGGCAGCGAGTGGCAAGATCACTCTCAGGGAGGTGAGAAGGAGTTTTGGAAGCTGTGTTCATGTGGAGATCATTTCAGTGAACTGCAGCCTGAGTGCCACATGTCAGAGCCCAGGCTGACAACAGATTAAAGCAACAAGATGGGAGCAAGCAGCTCAAGATGTGCTGCTGGAGCTCCTGCTGAGCACTTTAATGGCTACTGCTGACTGGGATTATAGCAAGGAGAGCAAGGGTCTGGTTTTGGGGGATAGAAATATCAGAGGAAGGAAATTAGCAGTCAAGATGCTTGCCAGCTGCATTCTGCCAGTGCACATTTCTGCCTGCTCTGAAGAGCTAAGTCTGTCCTGGGGTTAATCAGATTTTGGCCATTACCAAGTGAATTTCTTTTCTAATTCTGTACTAGAAAAGGGGAAATGCTTTCTCCACTCTTCTGAGCATCATCTGCACCATATGGGCACTAAGTGCAGCCAGCAACTACTTTTAAATGCTGCAGTTCTTTCATGGAGCCTTTATTATCCTTTAGATGATGAGAAGTAATTTTATGTCTTCAGGAGATGCTTCTGCTCAACAAAGCAGAAAGGCCTCTCAGGGCTGAGCTCCTAAAAATAGCTTCCAGGTTTTCAAGAAGATGAAGGAGGAATCTTGCAAGGGATGGGCTTGATTATTCTGTTTATTATTTCCTTATCTCCATCTGGAGGATCCTGCAGAGGTAAGCACTGGAGAGTGAGTTGGTTTGGGCTGCACTGAGCCCTCACTTGAAGAGTCACCAAACTGACTTCGCTCAGCCTGCAGAGAGATCTGCAGCATCACCACACAGCAGCCTGTGCTGGGGACTCTCACTCAGCCTCACAGAACCACAGCAACATCCAGGATGGAAAAGCCTCTCAGGGTCACCAAGTCCAACTGAGAACCCTGCTCTGCAAGACTCACCTTAAACCATCTCCCTAAGCACCACATCCAAACCACCCTGAAACACAGCCAGGCTTGGGGACTCAATAGTGCTGTTGGGGAGGAGGAGGAGAGCTTGGGTGGCTAATTCATAGAGATGTCACTTCCACCTGGCTCTCAAGGATGCCCTCCGGCACGGCCAGAAGCCCGCTCCGGGAGGAGGCTCTCCGGGCACGGCCAGAAGCCCGCTCCGGGAGGAGGCTCTCCGGGCACGGCCAGAAGCCCGCTCCGGGAGGAGGCTCTCCGGGCACGGCCAGAAGCCCGCTCCGGGAGGAGGCTCTCCGGGCACGGCCAGAAGCCCGCTCCGGGAGG
>WBNM01031294.1:0-14558 GCA_013399055.1 Ramphastos sulfuratus | reverse complement strand
CACGGCCGGAGGCCGGCCCCGGGAGGAGGCCCTCCGGCACGGCGAGAAGCCCGCTCCGGGAGGAGGCTCTCCGGGCACGGCCAGAAGCCCGCTCCGGGAGGAGGCTCTCCGGGCACGGCCAGAAGCCCGCTCCGGGAGGAGGCTCTCCGGCACGGCCAGAAGCCTGCTCTGGAAGACATTCCACAACCTTGCCTTTGCCTGCATGGGGAATATCTCAGCGAGGCTCCAGAGCACTGCAGACCCAATCTATTAACAGTTACTCTGCCTTCACTGCTGCTGTTTTCCCTGAGAGAGGGAGAAAGCAGCATGGTTTAAAGCTCTAATCTGGCAGAGAAGCTTGTCAGAGCCCCAATCTAGCTGTAATGCCCTCCAAACCAGAATGAACTCAGAGGGATGACGTCCAATCTTTAAATCCTTCTCTGCAGGCCTATTTTTAACTCTCAGGTTCATACAATGGATGCCTGCTGTGGGCTCCAGAGCTTTCTAACACGTATCTGACCTGTTCTGCCTGACACCCAGCACAGGGCTGGATTCAGCCACACTTAGCACTCAAAGCTTTCCTCGCCTGATTCCCTGTCTAGTGTGACAGGGGCACCTCAACGTGACACAGCTCTGCCATTCTTGCTGGTGGATAACCAATTTTCATCTCTCCTGGCCCCTGCTAACTCAGCTCCACCAGCAGCTCTAATTCAAATATTCTGCAGGCTTCTGAACAATTCTTTTACCTTCTTATGTCACTTTCTTCTCCTAAGAGTGAGGGGGTAAAGAAGTCTTGCATGCATGGAAGCTTTGTGGCATAGGTTGGAGTTTAAGGAGGGCAGATTTAAGACTGGAAGTTAGGGAGAAATTCTTGGCAGTGAGGGTGGGGAGAGACAGGCACAGGTTGCCCAGGGAGGTGCGCAAGGCCAGACTGGATCAGCCCTTGAGCACCCTGGGCTGGTAGGAGGTGTCCATGCCCATGGCAGGGGGATTGGCACTGGGTGAGCTTGAGGCTCCCTTCCAACCCCAACCCTGGGAGGAGATAGCCAAGATGAGACTCAGTGTGCCCCTGTACAGCCTGCTCTAGCTGGAGGTGTCCCTGCTGCCTGCATGGGGGCAGGACAAGCTGAGCTTGGAGGGTCCCTTCCAACCCAAAGCAGTCTGTGAATGCCATCAAAATACAAAACGATGGTCTGGAGCTGCTCTTCCAAGCCACAGCTGTGTCTCAGACTCCCACCTGCAGGCAGCTTCTCAGAGGCCCTGCTGATGGCTTAGAGGATGATTTGCAGCAGTGAGAAGGACCTGAGGACAGAATGGTAAGGTTGGAAGGGACTTCAAAAGATCTAGTTCCATAAGCAGGGACACCTCCCACTAGTACAGGTCTCACTCAAGGGCTCATCCAGCCTGGCCTTGAACACCTCCAGGGAGGTTGATCACCTTGGGTGATTCTGTGCTCCACAACCTCCCTGGGCAACCTGTGCCAGTGTCTCACCACCCTCACGGCAAACAACTTCCTCCTCACATCCAGTTTCAATCTCCCCTCTGCCAATTCAAACCCTTTGCCCCTTGCCCTGGCATTGCAAGCCCTTGACATACAAGTCCCCTCCACAGCAAGCTGCTTTCTCTCCCTACAACAGTGAAATCTGCCTTTAGCTCATGTAAATTCAGCAGAACATCATCTTGGAGACATCCTGGGATGAAAACAAGAGCATTGCAGTCAGGAAATTCTGCTGGGCTCATGTGATGCTGGAAGCCTTCACAGCCCTCACTTTTGGTGCTCATTTTCTGCTTTAAGTCACTGCAATAACTTCACCTTCTAATTCCAGTATGGTGAACTGGAGTGACACCAGAACCTCCACTCCCCTCTGGGGCTGTGAAGGATTTATCCTGCAGCTCATATCCAAGTTTAAACACAAATATCTATCTCCTTTGCCAACAAACTGGTGGCAGGAGCTGAGCAGCTCAGGAGGATTTGTTTCCTCAGGGACTTTCAAAGCTCACACTTAAAGATCCCAGGCAATGCTGCTCTGATTTGAGCAAAACCTGGAGAGTTCTGCTCCTCCTGATGCATCCTTCTCCTCCTGATGCATCCTTCTCCTCCTGGAAGAGGGATGCAGAGCTGTGTGGGTTGCACTAAAGAATCCAGTAGCAGGAGAAGGTTCTCACTATGGGAAGGGTGAATTTAGGCAAGGCTTAGGGTTAGGGCTGGCCCTTGGCAGCAGCCTTCAGCACTCTGGAAGATGCTGGACCCTGGACCCCTTAGCAACCCAAACCTCTGCTCAGGATTCTCTCTCCACATTTGGAGTGATCCCTCCCCCACGGTGCCTACTGACACAATTAGGAAGCAGGGTGCTGATTGGCTTGGCTGGAAGGCAGAGGCCCTGCCGTGTGTGGCTGCATGCAGAGGGGCAGACCAACAGCACTCACTCACAGTCCACTTCCAGAACGGCCCGGACGGAGCTGGCGAGGTCTCTGGCTTCTGCTGCAAGAGCTGCTGTGAGAGGAGCTCCAACCCTTCCCAGCCGTGCCACAAGGGCCTTGGCAGGCACTGCTGTTCTTCTGTCACTAAGGGAAGGAAAACCAGAAGTGGTTATTTCATGGATCACAGAATGCTGTCAGCTGGAGAAGCCCTTTAAGGTCATGGAGTCCATTCGTGCTCTAACTCTGCCAAGGTCCCACTTACAGGAGCAGTGCAAAGGACTCAGCTCTCCCCTGCACCACTGCTGCTCAGTCCCTTGCAGTGTCCCTTCCTACAAGTAATCTTCATATTAGCTTTAAACTGAGTCACTTTCCTGCCACCCACTGAATTCCTGACACTGGATTTGGGGCATGGAGGTTGTTTGACTTGGACTTCCTTCCAGCCTCATCTGTGCAGGCAGAGCTGCTCTCAGGCAGACTCAGCAGGGTGAAACTCTTTTGGTCATACAACGAGACCAAAATGAGCTGCAAAATACAGGTTTAGGTTATTTAAAGTAAGCCTTCCTTTGATAATCTTGCAAAGCAGACTGCAGGTACAGATGTGCAGCCTGCAGAGGAGAAGGCTCCAGGGGCACCTCAGAGCTGCTGCCAGTGCCTGAAGGGGTCCTGCAGGAAGGCTGCAGAGAGACTTTTGCTGAGGGGGTCTGAGACAGGCCAAGGGGCAATGGTTTGGAGCTGAGGCAGAGCAGGGTGAGAGTGGAGCTGAGGAAAGAGTTTTTCAGTGTGAGGGTGGTGAGAGCCTGGCACAGGCTGCCCAGGGAGGCTGTGGCTGCCTCCTCCCTGGGGTGCTCAAGGCCAGACTGGATGAGACCAAAGCAGCTGAGTGTGGCTGAGAGGTGTCCCTGGGCATGGTGGGGAGGGAGGTTGGAGCAGAGGATCTCTGAGGTCCCTTCCAACCTGAGCCACTCTGTGACTCTCTGAATGTTCCCAGGTACTTGAGTGAAACCAGAACAGTAACAGAAGTCAGATGGTGCACATCTGATCAGTGCATTTATATCCCACTGGACTGAGGATGAGGCAGGAAGCCTTGGGATCATCTAAAAAAAGAAAAACTCTAACCTGCTGTTGAGGTTCCCTGCAATTTTAACTAATCCTTAGCACATTATAATTACTCAATAGAAACATCCAGATAACCATAGCTGTGTAATTACTAACTGCTTTAATTTAATTCTGAGGGGTTTAATGAAGCTGTATCCTGAAAGCCTAATTTATAATTCATGCCATTCCCTCCCTTCCAGTGAAACAAAGCCCAGAAGCACACACATTAAAATAAAAAGAAACAGGAAAAAGAAACAGGAAAAAATATCTACAAGACAGTGCCTGGAGGCTCTGAAACCACAGCAGAGTTTGTAAACCAGAATATTGCCATTTGCACACTAACAGCTATGCCAACTGATTACCTTAAAAGAGCAGAGGAAGCAGAGGTCTCTGACAGCACTTCATGCACAACCTGTTGGCCAGAGTCAAGAAGTTAGCAGTTCAGCAATCAACACAGCCAAAGGTTCAATGCTGTGATTTCATTGGATTTAAAGCATTAAACTGATGTCCTTGTTTGGGGGGGGGGGAATGTGGTTGGTGAGTAGGTTCCAGTCTCTCCCAGCTAACAGCATCAAAGTAAAACCCCAAAGATCCTAACCCTTTGAAACTGAGTCAGTGCAATGGCAGCTCTCATCCTGCTGCCCAACAGCTCCAGCAGCAAACTGCATTATCAGATATTACCTCTTTATTTTCTGCTTTTTTCCTCTGGGGAATTCCCCAGAAATTGATTTGGAGTTTGGGAAAAAACTAAGTGGTCTGCTGGGCTTTGTTTGCTCAGTGCATGGCAGGAGAAAGCATTTCCACATGGACCTGTGCAGGCACTCAGCACCTCCTCTGCCAGCAGGGAAAGGACCTGTGCAAAGTAGAGAGGCTGTGCCAGGCACTTAGTGCCAAGGGTTGGTTCATCAGCAGGGTTGGGTGATAGGTTGGAGTCAATGAGCTCAGAGGTCTTTTCCAAGCTGGTTGAGTCTGTGACTGTGTGACACTAGTCCATGGTCAGTTCACTGGGCCAGAAGGGACTCTCCAAGCTCATCCTACCCAAGCCCCTGTGCTCAGCAGGGACTCTCCCACTGCAGCAGCCTGCCCAGGACCACAGCAAGCCTGATAGGGTCTGCTCTGTTTGCCACTATGTTTGTTCCTCAGAAACTTCAACACCACCAACTTCTGCAGGCCAAGGACTGCTGGAAAAGGCAAAAGTTACCTCCACAAACTGGAGCAGCTTCTCAGCAGCCACCTCGAAGGTCTTCCTGGCCGAGTCGGACTTGCGCAGCTGGCAGTCCAGCACTGTCACTCTCTTCCTCAGCTCCTGCAGGCTCTCCTGGCAGAGAGGTTTGAAAGCTTTCATTAGAATCCTTTTCTCCCCTGGCTCACAGAGGTACAGCCTGTGAGCTGCTATAGGTGTGTGCAGGGCAGTGGTGGAAGGATGGAGCTCAGTGATGCCCCACAGGGCACTGGGGGCAGGATGCAGCAGAGGAGGTGCCAGAGGTACAGGAGGGAAAACTTTGTCACTGTGAGGATGGCAAAGCCCTGGAGCAGGCTGCCCAGGGAGGCTGTGGGGTCTCCTTCTCCTGTATCTGAAGGGGGCTACAGGAAGGCTGGGGAGGGACTATTGACAAGGTCTTGTAATGACGGGACAAGGGGAATGGGTTTGAACTGGCAGAGGGGAGATTGAAACTGGATGGTAGGAGGAAGTTGTTTGCAGTGAGGGTGGTGAGACACTGGCACAGGTTGCCCAGGGAGGTCTTCTGTGCCCCACAACCTCCCTGGAGGTGTTCAAGGCCAGGCTGGATGAGGCTTTGGGTGACCTGTACTAGTGGGAGGTGTCCCTGCCTATGGCAGGGGGTTGGAACTGGCTGAGCTTTGAGATCTCTTCCAACCTAAACCATTCTATGATCCCAACCCCACCTGGATGTGCTCCTGTGTGACTTGCCCTGAGTGATCCTGCTCTGGCAGGGGGGGTTGGACTCAAGGATTTTTTTAAGGTCCCTTCCAACCCTGAACATTCTGAAACTTCAGGCAGTTTGAAGTGATTGATGAATGGATCAAACTCAGCAGCCTGGCAGTGACAGCATCTGTCAGCAGGGTGCCATAAAGAATAGGCAGGATGAGAACAGACTCAGTCCAGGCCTTTACATCTCTCCATCCTTTGGCCAACACAGTAATTATGGCACAATGTGGAGAAAATGACCTCCTGGGAGCTCTTTCCTGCACTTGTATAACCTATTGATTGGTGTGATGCATCCCTTTGTACTCTGCAAACAAGCCACAGAGACTGGGAGCCCCACTAGAGCCAGTTCTGGAGGCTCCAGGCTGGGAGAGTTGGGGTTGTGCAGTCTGGAGAAGGCTCCAGGAGAGTTGAGGAGGGACTTTGGACAAGGGGTGGGACTGCCAGGACCGGGGACAATGGTTTTGAGCTGGGAGATTGAGAGTGGAGGAGGAAATTCTTGAGAGTGAGGGGTGGGCAGACACTGGCACAGGTTGCCCAGGGAGGTTGTGGAGCACAGAATCACCCAACGTGATCTTTGATCACGTTGGGGGATTCTGTGCTCCACAACCTCCCTGGAGGTGTTCAGGACCAGGCTGGATGAGCCCTTGAGCACCCTGTGCTGGTGGGAGGTGTCCCTGCCCATGGCATAGGGGTTGGCACCAGCTGATCTTTAAGGTCCCTTCCAACCCAACCCATTCTGTGCTTATTTGCCCACCAACCACAAAGCTGAAGGCCACTGTGACTCAGACCCCCCCCAAGACAAGGGTGGGGGGAGCCCCAAGGGCTCTCCCTTAGAGCCTCTGCTCCATGCCCAAGTGCTGGAGACGTCGCAGCTTTGACTCCTGCCCCACATCTGCCTGCAGCTCCTCTTTGTTCCAGCCCCAGGCTGTGTGGGTAAAGGGAGACTCACACACACTTCACGTTCCCCACTCCAGTTACTGAATAATGCAAGACAAACAGTGACCTACTTTAGGAAAGCAGCTGAAAAGAGGACTGAAAACAAGGCAGAGCCAGGGAGCCATGGAAACTCCGGTGCCTGCTCCGCTTACTTTGTTGTGCCCTGAGTGCTGGCACAGCTGAGCCTTCAGCTCGGCGATTTCGGCTTCCAGCAGCCCAATCACTTCTTCATAGTCCAGCTCCATGCCCCGAGCCTGCCTCTGGGCAGCTTCTGCCAGGTGGATTCTGCTCCTCAGGGCTCTTGCCTCCTCCACAGCTGCCTTGGCTTCCTGCGGGCGACAGGACCCCAGCTCCAGCTCCGAAGTGCCACGGGGGTGACCTTGTGCTACTCACAGGGAAATGTCAACTGCCTCCTGCTGCAGGCACAGCACAGGGGCAGAGGGCTGCAGCTGGAAGAGGGCAGACTGAGACTGGAGAGGAGGAAGAATCACAGAATCACAGAGACATGCAGGCTGGCACAGCCCCTCAGGATCATCAAGTCCAAGCTCTAACCCTGCTCTGCTACCATCACCCTAAGCACCACATCCAAACCACCCTGAAACACAGCCAGGGTGGGGGACTCCTCTAACCCTGCTCTGCAAGATTCACCTTAAACCATCTCCCCAGGCACCACATCCAAACCACCCTGAAACACAGCACAGGGTGGGGGACTCCTCTAACNGTTCGAATCCCTCCAAAGAGGGAGCCTCCACACCCCCCTGGGCAGCCTGTTCCAGGGCTCTGTCACCCTCACAGGGAAAAAAAAACCTTCCATTCCCTTCCAACCCAAACCATTCTGCCACTCTCTGGTTCAGCTGCTGATGTCCCAAGGCAGAACAGGGATTTAGAGAGCTTCCTAAAGGAATCAAACCACAGTTCCTGTGATTTCTGTAAATCTCACTGAATGGAAGGCTGCAGAGCAGTGCACCTGATGCTGCCACTCTGCCCCACAGTGGAACAGAAGCACTTTAATGAGATGCTTTGTTTGCTGTTGTGATCACTGCCTGAATTCCCACTCAGTCCAGCTCCTGCTCAGCACACTGGCTCTGGGCAACCTGATCTGGTTGAGGAAGTCCCTGCTGAGTGCAGGGGTTGGAGTGGGTGAGCTTTGGAGGTCCCTTCCAACCCAGCCCATCCTGTGATTCCTATTTGTGTGGAGGAAATGTCACCTAACACTGAGCAGGAAGGTAGTGGAGCTGACAAAGCCAGACTGGGTTGGTTCCTTTCTTAGCTTGGGAGCATTTGCTCTGTGCAATCAAGTCAGGCTCTAACTCCAGCTCCTCACCATGTTTGCTTTCTGTAAGATGATCTCCCAGCCTCAGTTTCAGCTTTTCACCTGCATGCTGTCAGTCTTAACAACAAATACCCATTTCAAGCCATAAGCAAACTAATCTCAATGACACACATATAGAGGACATCATCTTCCTCCTATGTACAATGGTTGTGCAATCCCAGCCCCGTCTGGAGCACTGCCAGGGACATTCTGGTCTCCCAGAAAATGAAGCATTAGGAGAAGCAATCACACATGTGGCAAACACCAAGATCATCCTGGGGACAGAGCACAGGGGAGTGCTATGGCTTGGAGGCTTCTGCTGGAGGGGCACAACTGCTGGGATGCACTTACACAAGCTTCCATGTGGCAGCAGGTGACATTATCATAGAATGGGAAGGTTGGAAGGGACCTCAAGGATCAGCCAGTTCCAGGCCCCTGCCACAGGCAGGGACACCTCCCACTAGAACAGGTCACTCAAGGACTCATCCAAGCTGGCCTTGAACACCTCCAGGGGGGTTGTGGAGCCCAGAGCTGCTGCCAGTGCCTGAAGGGATCCTGCAGGAAGGCTGCAGAGAGACTTTTGCTGAGGGGGTCTGAGACAGGCCAAGGGGCAATGGTTTGGAGCTGAGGCAGAGCAGGGTTAGAGTGGAGCTGAGGGAGAAGTTCTTCAGTGCCAGGGTGGTGAGACTGGAATGGGTGCTCAGGGAGGTTGTGGCTGCCTCCTCCCTGGAGGTGCTCAAGGCCAGACTGGGTAAGGTCTTGAGCAGCTGAGTCTGGCTGACCTCCCAAGGATGAGCATGGTGAGAGCCTGGCACAGGCTGCCCAGGGAGGCTGTGGCTGCCTCCTCTCTGGGCTGTTCAAGGCCAGCTTGGATGAGTTCTTGAGCAGCTGAGTGTGGCTGAGAGGTGTCCCTGGGCATGGAGGGGAGCTTGAAGCAGAGGAGCTCTGAGGTCTCTTCCAACCTGAGCCATTCTGTGACCCTGTGGTGACATCAAGCACCTGAAAACACACCAAGGGGAAACAGAACTCAAGTTTCCATTAAAACCTGCTTGTGTCTCCTAAAAGTGGCCAGGCAGTGCTGTCACTACACAGCACTTAGGATTTCTCTTTCCTTTCACTACGTGGAGCCTCTTCAACTGCAGTTAGTTGCTAGGAAATGCTTTGTCCCCTGGAGGCTGGCCCAGCAAAGCTGCCCTTCAGCAGCACAGGGCAGTGCAGGGCAAAAAATAAAAGCCTGAGGACCTCGTGTGGCAGGAAAAGGACATTTCTGCCCTCAACCCAGCAACACCTCCTGCTTCAAGCCCTCCCCAGTAACTGAAGCTGTGAGAATTCAACCCCCACACACTGCTGAGCACCTGATGCCCGTTTGCATTTGGGCTTTGGACTTCCAGCTTCAGCCTAGGCTCAGCCTGAACAGCCCAGCAGGGAATATGGGAATGGAAGGTGCCCTGCTGGAACATCCTTCAGGTTCCCCAAAGCAAAGCAATCCCAGTCCCTGCCCTTCCCCAGGGCAGCATCACAGCATCAATGGAAAAAGCTTTGGAGCGGTTCAGAGATTCACAGAATGGGTTGGGGTGGAAGGGAGCTCAAAGCTCATCCAGTGCCAACCCCATGCCAAGGGCAGGGGACACCTCCCACCAGCCCAGCCTGGCCCTGAACACCTCCAGGGAGGGAGCATCCACAGCCTCCCCAGGCAGCCTGTCCCAGTGTCTCCCACCCTCACTGGAGGGAATTTCTTCCTCCTCTCCAGGCTCAGTCTGCCCCTTTCCAGCCTCAGTCAATTCCCCTTCATCCTGCCACAGAAAGCTCTTACAAAAAGTCCCTTCCCAGCTTTCATGTTGGCTCCTTTCAGGTTCTCCTCTGCTGAAGGCACAGAAGGGGATAAGGAAGGTGCTGAACAACTCCAGACACCTGAGCAAAACCACACAGCTGAAAGCACTGCACACTGTGCCTGGCACTGTGCCACCTGATGCAGCAGCCTGCAGGGAAGGTGTACAGGACAGAAGGAAGGTGCCCAGCTCCTGGGAAGAGGAGAGCTGAAGGGATGGTGCCCAGGAGGAAGAGGAAAGCCTGAGGGTTGGGCTCAGGACTATAAATGACATGAGACTGAGATGTCCCCTTCTAGGCAAGGGACACAGGGAGGCTGAATGTCCTGGGAAACTCTGCTTGCTTCTGGCATAATGCCAGGCAGAGGAGGAGACAGAAACAGGACATTCCTCACACGACACTCAGGGCCTTTTTTCCCCTGCTAAACATCAAGCAGAGCTGTCAGGTGCATCTCATTCTGTGAGGCTATTTTTTCATGCTTCACACTCTGCTTGACACACAAAGCAGATGAGGAGCAGCCTGCTGCTAAAACAGCAAAGCCACTCACAAGAGTTCAGACCAGAAAGCTGTCACTGACCTGCTCCAGGTTCTCACATGGCTCCCAGCTCAACTCAACAGCACAGAAGGATTGGTGCTCTAAAAACAACTACAGCTCAATGCTCTCCAATTCTAATCAAACCCTTTTTAGCAACAAAAGGACTCAGAAGAATCCCAACAGAACCACCTTGTGCTGAAATCAGTGGGGAAGCATTGTCTGTGTGAGCATCAGGAGAGACAGAAGTGCTGCCTCTCCCTCTAACAACAGGAAAAAAGGAGACTAATTCTATTTTTAAGAACCTTCAACATACTTGCTTGACTGCTTGCAGCTCCTCTCTGAGCTGTTCCTGTGAATTCACAGATTCAGACAATTTTTCCTGTTGAAAAACCAAGCAAGCAAAAAAAAAAAAAAAAGGAAACAATTAACAAATGGGTCTGGAAAGAGTTGGTTTGTTTTTAAACACCTACACCCCAAACACACTGACGGCTGTTTGCTCTCTGCCTTTTTATTGATTCCCCCAAAACTGCACAGAAGATTCAACAGAAACCCAACAGGTCACTGCCCACACTCAGGAAAGAGATCAGGCCCCCAGATGAGTTAAAAGCAAAGTCAAAATGATCACCTTTAGTTTGCTGATTTCTCTCAAAGCTTCGTTTCTTTCTCTCTTAAGTCTTTCCAAGTCTTCCTCCAACGAGCCACAGGTTGCAAACTGTGTGGATTTAAATTTGGGGAGTCAGAATACCTGCCTGGGGGTCAGATTGCCTGCCTGGGGTGGGGGATGATGGCAGAATGCTGCCTCACTGCAGCTCCCCTCAGCCCTGACATCTTATTTGGAAAAGTCTTGGGAATGGAAAGAGAAGATAACCTCTAGTGGGAAAATAACTGAAAGCTCTGAGCCCCCAGCAGGAGGAGGGAAGGCAGCTCTGAGCCCCCAGCAGGAGGAGGGAAGGCAGCTCTGAGCCCCCAGCAGGAGGAGGGAAGGCAGCTCTGAGCCCCCAGCAGGAGGAGGGAAGGCAGCTCTGAGCCCCCAGCAGGAGGAGGGAAGGCAGCTCTGAGCCCCCAGCAGCAGGAGGGAAGGCAGCTCTGAGCCCAGCAGAAAGAGTTAAGGCAACTTAACTTTAATGGAATGATTATTTGTCATGGAGTCATTAAGACTGGCAAAGACCCCCAAGATCATGGGCAAGATTCCTGTTTTAATTAGCACCCAACAGTTCTGTCAGCACAGCCAGAACACAGCACCTGCAGTCCCTATTTTCTTCAGTGCTTTCATCCACTACTTTATTTCCCTGCCCCTTACTATTTCTTCAAGGCAGCTGCAGAATAAAGTGATTCTGAGGCTCAGAGCAGCTCATTCACTGCTCACCCCTCACACAGGTAGCAGCAATCTGCCTCCCAGGAAGAAAGCTCAGAGCTCACTGCTGGCCACAGCATGATTACAGGAACTGCTCTCTGCAAAGTAGGTTGCTTGAAACTAGGTTATCTTCAAGCACAGACAACATGGAGCTGCTCCAAACATCACCTGCCCAGGGTCTGGAGTAACCTTACACACACAGGCTCTGCAGTAACCTCCCCCCAGAGCTTCCACACTGCCCACACACACAGATCTCACCTGGGGATCCAGCAAGCTGCCAGCTTCCTTGGCCCCAGAGGCCTCGTGGTGATCCTCTGCTGTGCTCAGCTGCACAGGGAACAGACTCCTTGAAACGTCAACCAGACCTGGAGAGTCACAGAGTGGCAGGGGTTGGAAGGGGCCTCTGGAGGCACTGAGTGCAGCCCTCCTGCCAGGGCAGCTCACACAGGAACATGTCCAGATGAGGCTTAAAGGTCTCCAGAGACTCCACAGCCTCCCTGGGCAGCCTGCTCCAGACCCTCACCACTCTCCTACTGCAGAACTTCTTCCTAAGTGCAGCCTGACCCTGCTCTGCCTCAGCTCCAAACCATGCCTGAGAGGAAACCTGCACACCCTTACCCTTCACAAAGGGGACAGCCTGGAGGGGAAAAGGAGATTCCAACCACCTCACAGCTCACTTCTGTGGTAAACCCTTGGTAGAGACCTGGCACTGCTGATCCTGTGGGCAGGTTTAGATGCAAGCACCACAGCATCCTGAGGCACCATGGCTTGGGCTCTGAATGTACCAACAGAAAGAACAATTCTGCTATGCTGAGAGAAAAGAAGTGGAGCTACAAAGGTGGGTTTGCTTGGAAGGAGGATCCAGGATCCCCCTGCTAAGCTACCTGAAAGTCCCCTGGGGTTTGATGGTGAAGCACAAGAAATTCTTCCTCCTGTTGCTTGTATTTGGTGCTGGTTTTCAGAGCAGAAGTGAGGCTGCCCTCAGGGCCAGCAGCAGAGCTGCTCCAGTCTCACAGCTGCTGAGGAACACTCCTGAACTGTCAGGTGTCCCCTACCAGGCTTGGCAAAAGCAAGAGGAGCAGCTCCTTGCCAGCAGGATTAGGCTTAGCTGGGAGGAGATGACCCTCGATGGCCTCCATGCAAACCTCTTTCCATGTGAAATGGTTGAGAAGCTTTTGCTTGTCACAACTGCAGCAGTTAAGCTGCTGGGCTGTGAGCTGCTTCAAGCAGCCTCTTGAACTCTCCCACATCACCANGCTGCCTCATCTTCAGCTCCTCTCTCCCAGCACCCCCAGGTCCTTCTCTGCCTGGCTGCTCTCAGCCACTCTGTGCCCAGCCTGCAGCACTGCTTGGGCTTGTTGTGACCAAAGTGTAGAACCCTGCACTGAGCCTTGTTCAATCTCATCCCCTTGGCCTCTGCCCACCCATGCAGCCTGCCCAGGGCCCTCTGCAGAGCTCCCCTGCCCTCCAACAGACCCATAGCTGCTCCTAGCTTGGTGTCATCTGCAAACTCACTGATGCTGGACTCAATCCCCTGGTCCAGATCACCAATAAAGATATTGAACAGGATCCTACTGTCAAGGCAGAGATGCAGGAATCTGTGAGCACAAAAAAGTCTCTTAATGAGGTTAAGTTTGTGCTTTCCTTTCCAGGCTCTTAGTTTCCAAACTCCAGGCTTATTTTTGAGCAGAATAAAGGTTCTTGCCTCAAACCATTGTTTCATTGGCAGCAGCAACCCAGGACTGACAGCAAACATATTAATGGTTATTATCTATCATTTCCATGTTCCTACAATTCATTCTTTCCCCCTAGTAATTAACAAATTATTAGCTCCAAAAGACACTGTTCCTTTAGAAAGGTTCTGAAGTTGCTGCCTTAGGGCTTGCTGCTGTTCATTTGTGGGTTGAATCCCAAGATAATTCAATGCCTGGAAGCAGAAAACTTATTTTGTAGGGGGAAAAAAAAGGAAAAAAAAGGAAAAAAGAGAAAGGACTGGGGATAATGAGTGCAGGGACACAGGGGAGTAATTAAAGAGCCTCACTTCAAAGAGCCTTTGTGTCACAGTCCCCTCTCACTGACAACACTTTTATTCCAGAGACACTCTGTGACTTCTCCTCCTAATTGAGAGCTGTTCAGATGTTATTTAACCTTGAATACAGATGAGTGTAATAAGCAAACTCCTTTGTCCTTAGTATCTGCCTTAAAAATCCCCAGGAGCTGTTCAGAGCCCCAGAAGAGTTAATCAGTAATTAGATGAACAAAACCAGCAATTTGCCCAACCTAGAGGCTGCAAGATTGGCTCTGCAGCCTGACAGAGCTCCCCAAAGAGAGCACTGGGGGGGATCATTTATACCTGAGAGCCTCTCAGCCTGGCAATGTTCTCCAGATGTTTCAGGGGCACCAAGAAGGGGGGAGAAAGGAAGACTCAGCTGATTGGAAATCTTTGCCCTCTCCAGCTTTTCTGCCTTGAGGTGAGCAGTGCAGCTCCTCCCTTGCAGCTCAGAATCATCTTTCTGGCTGGGGGCAATAACTAAGAAGAAAAAACCAAACCCCAAACCAACTCCATTTAAGCAACATTCCTCTTGCAACCATTGCTTTGGAAAGTCTGCTCTGGAGCTGTGCTCATCAGATGGATGTCAGCTAAATCCCCACTTGTCACAAATTCATCTTCATGTTTAGATTGACTTTTTTTATTTTCTTTTTTTCCCCCTTTCTTTCTAAAGGACATAATTGTACCAAACAGAAATTATGGGTATCAATCACTTCAGCTGCTGGGAGGTTTGTTGGGTTTGGTTTTTGGTTTTTTCCTTTCCTCCACATCAAAAAAAAAAAAAAGTGACAAGCAGCAAATTAGCAGAAAAGAAGCCAGGAATAACTTGGAGCAATCCATCAAGCATATGGCTCAGGCTGGGAGGCACAGAAGGGGAAATTCTTGTGAATGCAGAGAGAGGCCTTCGAGACACATCCTCATCAGCCTGCTCCCCAGAGTGGATCTGGGGACCTAGGGGAGGCTGTGGAAGGAGAGAGGATGAAGCTGCTGCCAGCAGCTGCCTTAGCCTGAACTCCTGCAGGCTCCTCAGTATTGATTCCTGGGCAGGAGCTCTTCTCCAAGTGGTGACCTTTCAGTGTCTTAAGAAAGCTGGGGAGGGAC
>WBNM01031292.1:0-48342 GCA_013399055.1 Ramphastos sulfuratus | reverse complement strand
TCACCACCCTCACTGTAAGGAATATCACTTAGTTAACTGAAAGTCATCCATGTCCATAAATTGAAAAGAAGCAGTTTGTGTGTAATTAGCTTCCAAGTGTTACAAATTTTCATTAAAACTACTAGAAGTTAGATTTATTTTTTTTTTTAGATACACTGGCAGTGGCCATATCAAAAATACTCATTTTATGCAAACAGCTAAATACGAAGGCAATAAAATTAGTGGAAACTCAAACACTTTTAAAATGAAGTGTTACATGGAGAAAAAGGAGAGAAATAGACATAGTGGTATCAGCAGTCACAATGTACAGAGTACTTCCAGAAGCATTTTATTTTTTTGTAATCCTTGTAAACTACTGATGCTGCTTATTTGGGGCTAAAGGTTGAAATAAATATGCAGCCAACTTGTCATAATAATAATGTTTATTTGGTGTTAGGGCTGACATCATGAATTCCAACAGAATTCCACATTTAGACAGCCTGGTTATTTTCTTAGTTCCAATGCATACTTGGACTCAAACACATGCAGTGACACTTTTTGAAAGTGTTCAAGTGAATTGCAAACCTAAATTCCTGTGGTGAAAAAATCAGCAGCTTGTAAAGATCACCAAGTCTTTTCATACTCGACTTCATGCTCACAAAGCCCATGTTCTGCTGGGGTAAAATGCAACAAGCCAGCATGTGGAGGCTGAGGATGAGCAAAGGGCTCCTCTTCACTTTAGATTTTTTTTTCCCTCCAGACTTCCAACAGGTTCTGCAAAAGAAGGGTTTGAAGATTGAGCATGGTGATCCTGATCCTTTTTCTCCTCTGGCTCATTCTTTGCTTATCCTCAGTGGTTTATTCAGTGATGCCTTCTTGCAGATGGTTCAATTTCCAGGGCAGCTCAGTAACTGCAGATTTTTTTGCAGGCTGTCTCTGGGTGTCCCTAACTGAGAAACCAAAGCAGAAAGTGCACCAATACTGCTTTTTACATGTTGGTAAGCACTGAAAGGAGCAGTGCAAGGAAGCATGAGGTGCAGCTGATGTGTGCCAGTAGGCCACCCATTTCTGGACCTGTCCCTTCAGCTACCTTCCCAAGCACTGCATTTTGCACTCCCTAGGTCCCTCCCTACAAGCACACACACATCCTCAGTGCCCCACATGATTCTAGCATTTTTCAATGTATATAATAGACTCATGCTGGCAATTTTTCTCTAATATTGACGTACCAGGAATTGGTATTGGCAGAACCATGATAGCACAGTGTGACCACGACAGCACAAAGTTAGAATGGCACAACAAGAAACTGTAGAGAAACCACTTCACTATTCCATGTTATACAGGAACTTTCTTAATCCAGAACTGGGATTTAGTCTTGAACTATTAGTGGTGTATTCCTTCCTCACTGCACTGGAAATTGCTTTGTGTTAGTTCTGTTGGGTTATAACTTTTTGTCATAACTTCTATAATGTTCTATGTTCTCTGTAGTTTTCATTCTTATTGCCATGAGCTGGTTATTGGAATACTACTGGGTGAAAAATTAGGATTAGACCCAAAACAGTCTAAAGCTGAGATTCTAAACTGAGGAAACAATGATTTTTCTGTTAATATTGGGGGGGGGGGAATCAGATTAGCTTTTTATTTTGTGTTCTTTTTAAGTGACTCGGAGTTTTGTATTGAAAAATCTTCCAAGTTGTTGGCTCTGATTTTTACCTAGAGTAGTACCACTGAAATTTCAGTTCTGTGAAGTGATCTCATGTAAAATCTAATTGAGTAACATAGTTCAATCATTTTTTTTACTCTGATAGTCCTGGCTACCTTGCAATATCACGATAGTAAGAGAATTCTTAAAGTGTGTATATATTTGAAACTTCTGTAATATTTAAATACAACTTGGTTTCTAAGTAAGGAGTAAGAATAAAATTTCAACTATTTTTTCTATTCATAAATCCACACTTTGTAAGTAATATTTGAAATAGGATTACAGTACCACAGAGCGTTTCAGAGAAAATGAATTTTATGCACTACAAGCTAGAAGTTCCTCTGGCCTGTCTGCTTTTGGGCTCTTTTGTGTTTTAAGATTACTTTTCCAAGCCAATATGTACCCCAGAACTAAAAGAATTCACTGAGGACAAAAATGTTGTTGATCTGATAAACTGTTGTAAGACACTTTTGGCATAAATTTGTCTTTGAGATGCTGTTTACTTTCTCAAGGTTTACATGTACAAATGCAACTACTTACTGTATCATACACATTTGAATATTGCATTTTTTTTTTCAGTAATAAACTTGGATATCTTTGAAAGAGGCTTTGAGCTTCATTGTTGCAAATATTCAAAGTTAATTGAAAAGGTAATTGTACACTTCAAAAGTGAGTGCTCGTCAGCCTTCAAAACCAGAGTATTGTGTGGGAGTAATTTAGGAGTTTAACCTGCCTCAACCATTTTTAACTTTTAACAATTAAATACTCCCTGTAGTCTCAAGGCACATCTAGGCTAACTTTTCCAATCATTTGTTGTCAGCTGCTTTCACTAGTGACTAACAGTTTCTTAAATTCATAGATTTTTAGAGTAGGTTAGGTTAGAAGGGGCCTTGAATGTCATCTAGTTCAACTCTCCCATGGTGCGCAGGGACACCTTCCACTAGACCTGGTTGCTCAAGGCCTCATCCAACCTGGCCTTGAACACCTCCAGGGAGGGGGCATTCACGACCTCCCTGGACAACCTGTTTCAAGGTTTGCCAATTTTAAAGCTCTTGGTTTAGAATTTGAAGGTTTTAAAGCTCTTGGTTTAGAATTTGAAGGTTTTGAAGCTCTCGGTTTAGAATTTGAAGGTTTTAAAGCTCTTGGTTTAGAATTTGAAGGTTTTAAAGCTCTTGGTTTAGAATTTGAAGGTTTTAAAGCTCTCGGTTTAGAATTCAAAGGTTTTAAAGCTCTCGGTTTAGAGTTTATAGGTTCCTCGGTTATTAACCTCATTTTTTCAACTCAAATGCACAGGTTAGGTCTTCTCTGGGAGGATCAATGGCTCAGGACATAAAGCAAATGAGAAGGTGAGGTGGTAGCTGTAAACAACACTGATGGGAATATTTAACCAGAATGGTAAGCTTTCAGAATTCCAGTTTTCCTAGGCCACATCCTTACACCTTGGTAGAATAATGAATTACTAATAAATGATTTTAGCTGTCACACTTAAGTCCATGTGTTTGACTTAGTAAAACCTTGGGGAATGCCTGGCTCCTTTGTACAGAAAAAAAACTTGGGCTCAATGTGCAGCTTTAGTTGAACCAAAGATGGCCCAGAAATGGGACATGAAAATCTTCAGGGTATTTCTTCTCTCTCTTTTGAGAAAATGTAGTTCTAGACAGCCTAACTGCCTTTTCCACATGAAATGGACACATAAAGACTATCAAATACTGAATAGTGAATGCAATGCAAAGCTGTTGATTAACTTGTGAAAAAAATATTGACAAATGCAAAGTATGCATTTCCAGTGTGCAGAGATGAGGATGCTGCAGTGAGTGTCTGAAGCAATATTCAGAGCCCACCTGGCTGTTTTCACAACTAGATGTCTCTGAATCAGTTATCCTCCAATTGTCAGTAGAGAGGGATTTATCATCCACCATCTATGTAGCTGCACATTGGTGTTCTGAACCACTTCTGCTGCAAAACTATTTTACATCCTTCCCTCCCTGGAGGTGTTCAAGGCCAGGTTGGATGAGGCCTTGAGCGACCTGTGCTAAGTGGGAGGTGTCCCTGCCTATGGCAGGGGGTTGGAACTAGATGATCTTTGAGGTCCCTTCCAACCTTACCATCCTATGATTCTATGATGAAGCATAATAAATTAGGCTCTGTTAATATAATCTAAGAGATCCTGTGTGTGGTCATGAGGTATAAATGATCACAGGATCACAGAATGACAGGGTTTGGAATGGACCCAAGGAGATCATTGAGTCCAACCCCCTGCCAAAGCAGGGCCATACAATCTAGCTCAGGTCAAAGAGGAACACATCCAGACAGGCCTTGAAAGTCTCCAGAGAAGGAGACTCCGCAACCACTCTGGGGAGCCTGTTCCAGTGTTCTGGGACCCTTAAAGAAGTTCCCCCTTGTGTTGAGGCGGAACCTCCTGTGCTGCAGCTTATTTCCATTGCTCCTTGTCCTTTCACAGGGAGCAAGTTAGCAGAGCCTGTCTCATTTTCTCCTGACTCACAGCCCTCAGATATTTATAAACATTTATTAGATCCCCTCTCAGTCTTCTTTTCTCCAGACTAAGAAGCCCCAGGTCCCTCAGCCTCTCCTCATGAGGCATGTGATACAACAGTGTTATTTACTGAGTTTCCATTTCTGCATTGCTAGCCATACCAGGGGTGGAAGCATGAAAGGAAAGCATGTGGCATGAGATGAGAGGCTGCCAGCCAGACTCAGCTGTGCACTTTTACAAGATTATAAAAATGGTGTGAAAGGGATTAACACAAATATTGACTTGGCTCTCAGTTTGTTGACAAACTGTCCTGCACAAGCAAGGCAGTGTCATTTACAGACTGCTATTTCTGTTCTCTGATCGGATACCCTGGGACCATTCCCAGAGTCAGAACGTGAACACAGGCAGGGGAAGTAACTTCAAAGACCAAGCTGACCTAGATCTACATCATAAAGATGGTTGCTGATAAAGCAAAAGCAACAGCTGCATTCTTCAAAGCAGTAGGAGCTAAATATATCAGCTGGGTCCATAACAATTGTCTTTGATATTGTTATCCAGTCTGTTTTGTTCAGTTCTGAGTTGTGTTTGAAAGCAAATACATTCATCCAAAATACTCCATCCAGAAGTTTGTCAATGTGAGAGGTGGTCTGTGGAGTTTGATTTACAACAGGCAAGTTGTAAAGGAAATGTGTTTCACTGAAACAGAGTGCTTAGGGGACTGGGTACCTTCTTCCAAGATTATTTTGCTTAGTTACGTGTCCTTTTTCAAAATTCAGCATGGATTATCAATTAGGAGGCATCAGCACCAAATGTTGTTTTATTTTTTTTATTGCATAAAGGTAGTAGATGGATCCATTTGAGCTGGAAGGATGTCTTTCCAAGACTAACATGGATAAAGAACTACCCTGCATTTGAAGTGCAATTTGTTGCTCTCTCTTATAGCTTTTACACAAGATGTTATAAAGAGATCTGAATTCCACAGAGGAAGCAAGGTGATTAACTCAGGCACTAAAAGACCAGTCTGGGGTGTATTAAAAGGGCTGCTGCTAGTAGAGGTTCTCCTACCCCTCTACTCTGCCCTGGCAAGGCCACGTCTGGAGTACTGTGTTCAGTTCTGGGCCCCTCAGTTCAAGGGAGACATAGAACTGCTTGAGAGAGTTCAGTGCAGAGCCACAAAGATGATGAAGAGAATGAACATCTCCGTTATGAGAGCCTGAGGGAGCTGGGGCTCTGCTGCTTGGAGAAGAGGAGCCTGAGAGGTGACCTCATCAATATTTATAAATATGTAAAGGTGAGTGCCAGGAGGCTGGAGCCAGGCTCTGCTCAGTGATGCCTGATGACAGGACAAGGGGCAATGGGTGGGAGCTCATGCATAGGAAGTTTCATGTAAACATGAGGAGGAATTTTTTTCACCTTGAGTGACAGAACACTGGAGCAGGCTGCCCAGGGGGTTTGTGGAGTCTCCCTCTCTGGAGGTATTCAAAACCCCTGGATGTGTTCCTGTGTGATCTGGTCTAGGTGATCTGGCAGGGGGGGTTGGACTGGATGAACTTTGAGGTCCCTTCCAGCCCCTGACATTCTGTGATTCTGTGTGATTCCTAGAAAGGGACATTGTATAGAGGCTTTTTAGGATACCTAGGAATAGGCAGAGACTCGTTGAGCCTGATCTCCCTCCTCTCACCTCCATCAGAGGATACCTCACAGCCTCACCTTAGTGAGAGACCTCAGAAAGTTATCTCAAGTCTTTACCTCAAGTTCACTTTGCCATTCCCCTTCAGTCATCAGCTGCTGAATAGAACATGTGGTACAGATGTGCTGCAGCTAGTTCTGAGCATGGCTTCCAGGAGAAGATTCATGAAACATTTCTTCTGAAGTAGCAGTGTTTCCAAACTCCCCTCACCTGGCCATTTCCTAGGTCTGTCATGAAATTCAGCAATCCAGATCTGGCCTTTATTGCTATAGAGAGCAGTTCTTCCCTCCTGGTCCCCCCACAAGCTGGTAAATGCAACAAAAACACTTCTTCATTTCTGAACCTGGAGAAATGCAGTTTGCTTAAATGTCTCTTGGCCCTCAGCTTCTAGAGGCGAGATTCTCTGGTCATGTTAGTGTAGGATTTTTCCTCAGGGTTGTAACCAGGGAACTGCTGTCTGTGTTCTTTGTGGATGTTTTTGAAGGTCTCATCTCTTCCACTTTGGTTCACAATAACATTAGGCAGATTTTTTTCAAAGTCAACCTGAAAAAAAGCAGAAACAGAATAGCATGGTAGTTTGCAGCCTGTGCTCGCTGTTGGGTTTTGCTGTTGCTTGAAGGGTACCTTGTTGCATTTTGAAATCTTAACATCCTTTCTTGTAAAGCTGAGGAGTGAGTTCTCTACCTAACTGGCTCTCAGACCCACAGACAGGCTCTCCTCAGTCTGTCCCCTCCATACACAACCACTGATTTTTCTTTCCCCCATGAAAACTCTTTGCTGTTTTTGTCCAAAAAATCCCCTTCTTATAACTCTTCTGTTCATGTAAAAGGTTTGAAATGTGCTCTTGGTGCACTCCCAATTCCTTAAATTTAGTTTTTAATTTACATATTTATTTGTATTTTAGTGGATTTTTTTGGGTTTTTGTCCTGCCTCGCACTTGCCTCAGTGGTTTCACACTGCAGCTCCATGAGTCATGCTGTTATTCTACATTTTCATAGAATCAAACAGGTTGGAAGAGACCTCCAGGATCATCCAATCCAACTTATCACCCAGCCCTATCCAATCAACTAGACCATGGCACTAAGTGCCTCATCCAGTCTTTTCTTGAACACCTCCAGGGACAGCAACTCCACCACCTCCTTGGCCAGCCCATTCCAATGCCAATCACTCTCTCTGTCAAGAACTTCCTCCTAATATCCAGCCTGTACCTCCCCTGGCATTTTAAACAAATGCAAGGCAATAAATGCATCTATGATTTACTTTTTCTTACTGCTTTTATTCAGAGTTGTGGGTTTTTTTCCTCCAGAAAAGTTCTAGATGAATCACAGAATGTTATAGATGAATCACAGGAAACCTCCAAAGATCATCAAGTTCAACTCAACTTCTAAAGCATGATCACCCAGGACAGGCCACACAGAAATGTATCCAGGTAGGTTTTGAAAGTCTCCAGAGAAGGAGACTGTGCTGGGTGGGAGGAGGCAATAGCTCAGTGAACTCCCCTCTGGAGTGTAAAGTGCAGTTTTGTCCCTGCTTGGCTGCTAGAGCAGGGAGGGCAGCCTCATAGGCCATCCCTGGGGCTGCTTGTCTCAGAGACCCCAAGTCCCTGTGTGCACGCACAGAGGAAATGAGTAACTGATTACTGCCCAAGTGATCAGAGTTTGGCTGAGCTCATTTCCAGTCTGCAGTGCCTGTGGAGCACCCCTTGCATAACCTGGAGCAGTGCTTGCTGGCAGCTGCTCTGCTCTCTGTGTGGCCATACCCTGATGGATGGATGTGCACAAACACCTGCTGCTCCCGGGCTCGGGCACTCACCTCCTGCCTGTCGTGCCGCACACCGCACCACAGGAACGTCTTGAGGCTTTCTGACCAAAAGCAGAAGAGGTTGCAGACTGGCTTAATTAACACTGGTGGGATATCTTCACCTTTACTAGGTCCTGAAGGGAGAAAATCATGGCACTTGAGGCTACAGAAAGCTAGGTGTGAGGCTTGGGAGCCTCAAAGCTTGAAGTGGGGAGGAGTGGGATAGGTGCTTGCTGCCCTCTTCTGAGTCTGTAGCTTATGAGCTGCTTGTCGTATGCTTTTTAAAGCCCTTTTTGAGAGCTGAGTCAGATTCTTATGCAAATGCATGTTTGTATATAGAACACCAACCTGTTATAAAGCTTATCAACAGCCCTGTGATGGCACAGCCTAGGCAGCCAATGGCACTGAAGTACAGGTAGGACAGGGAGTACCAGTTGTCTGCCAACAAAGGCCTGTGAAGAGGTGAGAAAAGCAGCTAGTGATGACCAACAGGTAGGTTTACGTTGTCTCTTGACCGTGCCAGCAAGGCATAGCCTGTGCTGCAGCTGTCCTAATCACCATCAGTTCTATGTCTAATGAGTCTCCAGCAGAAAGTCTATTTCAGGGAAGAGCTTGGACTACACTAACAGCTTGGTTTATGCACTTTGTATTATCTTTAAGGTTTATGACACTGTAAAAACAGACTAGAAAGGTAATTTTCACAGATAGAGTGATCAGGCATTGGAATAGGCTGCCCAGGGAGGTGGTTGAGTCATTGACCCTGGATGTGTTTAGAAGTTGTTTGGATGTGGTGCTTGAGGATATGGTTTAGGGTGCACCTTGTCGAGTAGGGATATGGGCTGGACTTGGTGATCCTGAGGGGCTTTTCCAACCAGAATGTTTCTGTGATGCTGCGATCAGTGTCACCAGCCATATTCAGATACTAATGGTGTCTGGTATACTAATGGTATTCGCATCTCCTGTGGTACTCTCAAGAGCTTTTAAAGAAACAAAACAGTGCATTTCACCTTAAATCCATTCAGAATGCAAGAATGCTCTACCAGGGGGTTGGACTTAGAGTCACAGAATCAGTGTGGGTTGGAAGGGACCGCTAGGATCATCTAGTTCCAACCCTCCTGCCATGGGCAGGGACACCTCACACTAGACTGAGCTGGCTTCAGAGGTCACTTCTGACCCCTACCATTCTGTGATGTGTGATCTGGCAGTGGCCCATGCTCCCAGCCCACTCAGCAGTTACTGGCTCACCCCAGGCACAGGCTGCAGGGCTGTGTGCTGTGCCAAAACCCAGGTGAAGCAGCAAACACGGGGACAATACCTGTCTGGAGCTGCTGTGGTAGCTGCCGTCGGCAGCACCTCGGTGCCGTTAGCCAGCGTGCAGTTGAGAGTCGACAGTTGCAAGGGAATGGACTTTATTGGTGGTGCAGGATAAACAAAAGATCCAGTGCCGGTCCAGAACGCTAAGGCAATTCCAGCTAGGAGGCCTCCAATGGCACCCTGGGCATGTAGGGAAAGACACTGATAAAGATGATGCATGGGAAGTGCTGCTCTGCTATTGTGAATGAGGCAGAAGTGGGCAGTGAGTGGTTACAGCCTTTGTCAGTCTAAATTGGTTCTGTTCCCTTTTGAACAAGTATGCAGCATGGTTATGTACTGCCCTCCGGTAACCACAGCTGAAGCAAAATTGTGATTATCAAAACTGCAATAGAGTTTATTTATTGCCCTCCAGTAATAAGAGTTGAAGCAAAACTGTGATAATCAAAACTGTAATGGAGAGTTTAGTTTTACTTCTGGGTAAATATGAAGGCACCACACAGGGGATAATGTGGAGTGAGCCCATTTTGTGTTTTGCCTTAGTTTGCAAAGGCAGAGCAATTGAAATAATTTTGTGTCCCAAAGTGACTATAGGCTGGGGTGAGTACTGAATATTTTTCTTCTTTTTAATGAAAGAGAAGAAAGTCAGAAATAAAATTAACTGCAAAAAAACCCACCCACTCATGTGGATCTTATCACCAGCTATTCCATGGCTGGGTAGAGTTAAAGTCAAATGGGATAAATTCACAGTGGAAAAAAAGACCCTAAACAAATCTTGAACTCCCCAAGGCTCTAAATATGAAAAGCAGCCCAGAGACTACAAAAAACCAAAGCATTTTCAAAATTGAGTTTTAACCAAACACCACCAAGACATTTTCTTTTAGATAAGGATTTTTTTCCCTTACCTTCCAGTTAGCCCAAGGAAACAGAATTCCCAGGGTAAATAATCCCAGCATGGGCCCCCCACACATCCCATGGATGGAGAGGGAAGCCTGTGGATGCAGAGATGAGACAGGAGCTTAGTGCAGCTGCTGAAGGGAATGTCACAGTTCCAGAGACAGTCTGTAATTTTCACTGGGAAATGTGGTGGAGGCAGAAGGGCCCAAGAGTAATTTTGGTGCATGATTAAAGAAAGAATCACACCCAGGGTCATTTCCCAGCAATGAGTGATTAGCGAAGGAGCTGAGGGTTTTATGATTTATTCTCTTTCCTAGTTATTCCTCCCTGTAAAGCATCCACAGGAATTGTTCAGGTAATCTAGCCATCCCCAGGCATTATTTGTTCAGTTCATTGTGTTTCTGAAGCAAGAGATACCTGCACAACTCCTCCCAGCAGTGATGCTGCTGCAGCCATTGAAGTGCACAGGACGCCGTACAGTATACCTGGGAAAGGTCAGGTAGTGAGGTTGTCAGTGCTGGTTAATAATAGGATTGATTTCTAATTCATCTAGTGACCAAAGTGATCAGGTAGCATGGAGAAATCTGCACTTTAGGATTTGATGTCCAAAGTGAGCCATTAAGCACTCAGCAGTGTCTTGCAGACAGTCCTGTTGTGGTTTTGGTTGCTTATCTTTTCTTACGAAGCAGAACTTAACAATGAAATTTATTTTTAAATTATTCCTTATGTAGAAATATGTCTGCTTGTGCTGCCTTTTAAATAGCACTTTGGAAGTAATCTGGTGAATGGGCTGACAAGGAACATGGCTTTCTTCCTTTGACATCAGCTTTAACTCTGTGGCAGACAAACTTCTGTAGGTAGCAGTCTTGATTAAAGCCAATCACACTTCTTCTTATGCACTACCTTGCACATGCTTCTTATGCTTTTACCTTTCAGAGGTAAAAAAATTACCTTTCTAGGGCCTGGGTGCAAAATCTAAGTAGTAAGTAGAAAGGTAAGACCAGAGAAAGCTGGAGACAGTTACAAAGACAGGGAAAAGAAAGTAGCTTTGACTCCTCTGTGGTATTTACAAACATTAATAAATGGTTATGATACTATTATGGTACTTACAAAAAGGTTATGGTGTCACTGCTATACTTGTAGAAAACATCTTAAAAATACTTAAACCACTTTGGCTGCCTGATGTGTTGACAATATCTGCTTTTTGTTTGTCTTTTGTACATTTTTATTTTCCTCTGAAAAGCTGAAAAATCTCCTTCTGCAGTACTCTAAGTTTGACTAGAAATGTCTCGAGATACTACCGTAAAATAACAACAGTTAGAAATGCTGCTTATAATATGGTACTAACCACACTGATGTTCTCTCTGTATTGTGAAGAAGATCCTGGAGTGTTCCCCAGTATTTTGCAGTAAACAAACCTTTTCCAAGGATTTTAAGCAGTGGTGGTTGATGCCAGTGTGTGTTTCTGTACCATGCAGTGCACGTGCTCAATTGCATTCACTCCAGGAGTTTACAGAGGGCTGCACTCCCGTGGAGGTTTTCGAAGCACAAGTGTGTTTCTGAAGGACTGTCTCTAGACTGTGCCCTTCAGCGCTCAGAACTGTGAGACTCTGCCACTGAGTATAGAAAACCTTGCTCAAGTTTCTCCTGAAGGAATAGCATCTGGGGGGGATGGACAGTTTTGCTGTTAAAGGAACAGCTGATGAACCCCATCTAGGTTACCTACATAAGCCTTTGCTGATCCATGTGCTCATCTTCTCAGAGAGGTTTGGGAAACCTTTCTTGACCAGGTCTTCAAGTGTAACAGTTGCTAAAGCATTGATGCTGGCAGCTACTGTGCTGTAGAAAGGGAGAGGAATGATAAGTAGCTAGGAAGCAGTAAAAGTTGTATTTATAATCAAATGCTTCTCCTGTTCAGCACTAATACTCTTGAAGAACTGTCAATTTTGTACTCTTCTTCATACACAGTGCTGATGCTGCTGAGGTTTCTGTTTCATGCACAGCTGCTAGAGGCTCTGCTTCGTGCTGGCACAGAACAAGGTAGAATCTGCTATCTGACCCTTCAATTTACCAGTTTGCAAAGACCTTCAAAGTGTAGACATGTTCCATAATAAAGATATTGCTCCTTTACAAGTCAAAGGATGTGCAGTGGCACACAGCTGAAATACCACTTCAAATTCACAGACCTTAGTGTCCCGCTGAATGCACAGGCAACAAACAGTCCTGGGACTCCTGGCATCGAAGCAAAAATATCCATAACAAAGTAGGGCATGAGCTGGGGTAAAAGGAGCACAAAAACAACACAAAGCAGTTAACTAAGAGTTTCCTGCCCGTGGGACAGAAGTAGCTGCTTCTGAGCGTGTCACTAGATTTAGATTTAGATTTAGCTACCGCTAACGAGGAGTGCCAGTGAAGGGGATGTTGTTTGGCAGACGTGGTCAATTAGGTAAATACTGCAAGAGTGCCAGAATAGAGGTGTCCTAGCCCTGATTCAGCAACCACCCTTAGTGCCCAAGTGCTGAGAGGACATAAAGCATCCCAGAAAACGTGAACAATCTCTATGTTTGCTCTGTCTGGAACCAGAGCAGCTCCTAGTTATAATGATGGGTATCTGTACCTGATCAGGGGCTGAAATGAAAGCAGCGGTCCAAGGGTCACAGGTCCTGTAATGAGAGTACATCACCAAACCACAAAATACTGCACACCCCAGGACAATCCAAAGGCCCAGTAAATTCAGGTAAAGTGCCCTAGAACAAAGGAGAGAAATTCTGCTTAACACAAGACAAATACGGAGAAGCTGTTTATAACTAGTGGGGCTTGAAGGTCTCTCATGACTTGCTACTGGTGATGTTCTTGCTGTTGTGCCTACCAAACATTTTCAGAGGCTGAATTTCAACAGAATAAATTGGCAACATCCATCATAACCTCAAGAAAAATGAGTATGATTGCAGGTAGAAAAATAGGTAACTTCGAAAGAGGGAAAAATTATGACTTTTATACTTGAGCCAAGTGGGCAAGCAGTCAACCTAGGTGTAGGGGAAAAAAATCTGTTTAGTGAAACACGTGTAGCCCTGCACAAATTAGTGCTGAGCTTGAGGGAGGTAGCAGGCTGGAGTCCTGTATGTCTGTGTTGTGAAGTTTCACCAATTTCTTTGTCATTGATTCTAATTTTATGCTGTAGAATTTTAATATATTATTTATTGTTGTGATTTTATTCCGATCATACCTTATACCATAGTGCCTTGTTAAATCAATAACCACTTGAAGACAAGGCAAGGCAAATACAATTCCAATCAATACATTTTCCCAATAAAGCTAAAGGGAGCACAACTTCTGTCTGGGCATCTTTTCTGTACTCTGCTTCTGAGGACAGCCTGACCCTAAATTAATTAGCTGCATGAGGAAGACTGGTACCCATTTGTCTTTCTCCACTTACTAAAGCCATTTAGAGCCAGAGGGACTAAAACTGTCAGGACAAAATTAGTTTACTATGATCCAGTGGAATCCCAATATTTATTTAATGTAACTGACTAAGTGTTAGTGTAATTCCATGGCAGTATGTGTGACTGCTCCAGGGGGTTAGTGACAGGTGACTTACATCTTAGCATGCTTTTCTGACTTGCAAGAAATGCATCTCTGTATTGTGGACTGATTAACTCCATAGATGCCAAGCCATGTAAAGGTCCCCCCAATAACAATTGTCCAGAAGGTGTGTCGCCTCAAAGGGTCAATGTCAAAGCTAGAAGAGAGAAAGAGAAGCAATTCCTTTCATTGATTTGCACACATTTAAGTCAGGATCAACATAAATCATGTAGGCTCTGTCAGAGGACCGATTAAATGACATAAATTGCCTTGTTTTAAGGCTTTTTATACTCAGCTTTCAGCTCTGTGGCACATTGCAGCAGCATCACTGCAAACCATTCTGCCAGGGACTCTGCAAGGAACAAGGCCAACTGCTGAACTCCAAAAGTCCTCCAAGCTCTTAGTTACATCATCATGCTGTGTTACTGCCTTTGCAAGAAATTGCTTCAACTGCAGTGTTATCTTCTATTAACAGTGAAATCTCACTACTCAGTAACTCTAAGCAGTACAAGTGCATCTTTCTGTCTTGGCATCTGTCACCTTTGCAGTTCTGCTAATCTCGAACAGATAAAATTTGACCTTGCTGCTAGATTCTGTCAGTGACTTGCCCTGATCAGTTAACTCTTCAGTCAAGGCCACAAACAGCCAAAGAAAGGTCAGTTTGCTGTCCCAGTGCACTGGTGCATCATTGCTAGCTGCTGTGGTGAGTGTGCTTAAAATGAAGCACCAGTTTTATGAACAGAAAATGAAAAAATAGATGTATTGGAAGGAATAATTGGGTTGTCTTTGTAGCTACAGGAAGAAAAATGGCAAAACTCCCTTTCAATTCAGCAGGGCTTTGATTTCTTCAAAGAGAGTAACAGAAAGAGAAGTTAAGCTCTGCTGCAGGTCAGCTGCATTCCCCCAACCGAAGACACAGGGAATGGTCTTCTCTCCCCAAGGCTGTTCACTGCTAGCATGGTAATGACTCTGAGTATTTTTTGGCTTAGTGAGGGTAAGGTTTCTGAAGATTAAACATACAAAAAGGAAAGGTTTGCACCGTTTGTTTCTTACTCAAATATGTTTAGTCGTGATCCTTCATAGGCGTTTTCCCAGACCTGAGCCGATCCACCGTTCAGAGTGGTCCCTCGGATCAGCACAGTCACAAAGCCAGCCACCATCACAATCATCTGAAATGCATCTGTCCACACAACAGCCTTTAATCCTCCCTGGAACAAACAGAATCTGTATGTTCTCAGCTTCCCTCTTGTTCAAGTAGAGTGAAAGGCAGAAAGACCTCTTCTTTCAGGAGCTGTATGTATGGTGTCTAGCAAATCAGGGCTCTTTTGTGTATTCTCCCTTGACAGTTGTATTTTTGCAGGTCAGAAAATGACACAGGACCTAAATGGTTTGTCTGCAGTCACATGAGAATAGTTGAATGCTTGGTGTGGAACAAAAGCTTAGGGAATACAAGCTGGCTGGCTCGTAATTCCCATAGACTCTGAACACTTCTCAGAGCCAAGCAGACCACAGTTAGCCTAACACAAAAACACCACCACAACATTTGCAGTTCACTTTTTTTCCATGGCTACATTCATATTGGATCAAGTCTGTGTTAGAGCTACACAATAAGTGTTTTTGGCAGGGTTGGAATGATATATTGTCAAATTCATTAGTGGTAATAAAAATTGAGATATTAGGTTGTGTCCTGAGCCTCAGGGCTCTACCACTTCCAGGGTGATATTCAATCTGGAATCTTACATTGCTTCTACTCAAAGCAAAGCTCTCTGACCTGCTGATTATCCTTCCTTGGTTTTATCACTTTGTTCTTGGTCTGGGGTGACACCAGAGGCAAATTTTTCATTGCAATGTTTTTCAGTCTATAACTTGTTATAGATAAGAGGAATCATTTTCTCAAAAGTTTTAGTATGGCATGGGAAGGTTATCACCTCCTTATCTGGACTCTGCCTCAAGCTGTGTGGTTAAAACTTGAGACATACAGCAGAGGATTTGAGAGAAATATTTTTATCTCTAAACAGACTTGCTTATACCACAGAGTCTAAAAGAAGTGTGTCTCTGTGTTCTGCTTTGAACTTCAGTCACTTGGCCTGTATGTAGAGGCCACCCTTCTGCAATAGCCTGTCATGTCTAAAAGGTGGTTAACAGCCTGCGCTCCAGCTGTTCACTTCTATCTGCTACATACCAGAGTGCAGTAGAAAGTGCAGACAAATCCTGTTGCAATTACAGAGCCCCAGAGATCAAATCCAGTGACTGTGGAAGCAAAGAAAACCAAATGGTTAGCAAAGTGGGGGTAGGTGGTCTGGGTGGTAACAGAAAAGCTGTCATCCCTTAGCCTTAAAAGGATGGAAAGAATTACTGATTTTAAACTTTAGTGTCTGTTAGGAGCTTTGCTGCATTGTTCCAGGTTTCTTAATGCTTCTGGATACTGGTTTGCATTGTTCTCTTCTTGCAAATTGGGTTTAATTAACTTTCTATCTTGCAAAAATAATACATAGGAAGAGTAATTGTATAAACATCATGCCTATGGGACACAGCTTTATAAGCAATGCTCTCCTGTCCCTAATCCAGAATTTTCTCCTGAGAAATCAAGTTCTTCAGAAATTTTCTAAGAATCCTAAGGAGGGGAAAAAAACAACCCAGCCTCAAACTAAATTCCATTCCCTACAACTAGGACCAGTTTAACACTCAAATGTGCTACATTAAGGCAATTTTGCATGTTCATTTTTCTTCACAAAATCAATTTATGCAAATTTTATTTTTCCTTATATTGAAGTGAGGCTGAAAGAACTATAGTTGTTTAGCCTGGAGCAGAGCAGGCTTTTTGCTCTCTACAATTATCTGAAAGAACATTGTAGTGAAGTGGCTGTTGGTCTCTTCTCCCAAGTAACAAGCAACAGGACAAGAGGAAATGTCCTTAAGTTCCACTGGGGGAAGTTTAGATTGGGTATAAGGAAAAATTTCTTTATTGAAAGAGTGGTCAGGCATTGGAACAGGCTGCCCAGGGAGATGGACATTCCTAGAGGTGTTGAAAATTTGTCTAGGCATGGCACTTCAGGACATGGTGTAGTGGTGGACTTGGACATGTTGGGTTGATGATTTGACTTTGTGATCTTAGAGATCTTTTTAAACCTTAATGATTGGATGAACTGACGAACATGAACTGTCAGTTAAGGTTCAGTTAAGCTCCAGGGGAAGGAAGCTCAGCACTGTGTGAGAGGTGGGGTTAGGCAAACTGGATGCCATGGACAATGAAAAGAACTTCCCAATTTCTTCCTAATCTATTCTGGCAAATCAAGATTGCAAATCTTGGTGAAATCTGATGTTCAAAGATGATTTAGAAGTGTTTGTACAGAGAACAGCACAGCGTTCAGTTATGCCCATGGGAACCTGAACACGAGAGACAGAGAAGGGGGAACCAAAGTACAGAATGTGGTCTTGGATCATCAGTTTGCACTGTGAACTTTGTCAGGACATTGAGAAATTGGTCATTGCTAATGCCTTTGGGTGGTTGCTGAGTGCAAAGGAGAGCAGAACAGCAAACACTGGGCTCCTGGAAATGTACTGGTATGAGAGAGATCTGCGGACTCAGGAACACTGAGCTGTGAGGTGCAGGCAAAAACCTTCTTTCAGAACTCCTGAGGAATTACTATTTCTAGACTTCTTTGCCTGTTTTCCTCCCTTTATTCAGATTGTCTTGTGGTGTGGGTACTTGGGGATAGCCATGTAGTGCAGAGTGGGACCTCACCTTGGTTGAGAGCCAGTGATGGAGCATAAACCACTATTCCTGTGTAAAGGACCTGAAGGAATAAAGGTTCATGAACAATAAATAAATAAATACATATTTTTTTTTAAAAGCCCCACATGTATGTGACAGCTTAGTGATAAGGCTTCTATTTAGAGTGAGGCTCAGAGCAACATGTCAGATCTAGAGTTCTCTTTAGATCAACTTGTATTGTACATGGCTTTCTGTTTCAGCCTTTACAAAATACAAATCTTTGATTTAATTATTTTCTGATGGAAGGACCATTACATCTTGGGGTTACATATTTCACCCATTGCTAAAATGCCTAAAATATCCTTGTCAAATGGCAAGAAGTACTCTCAGGACAACACAAAGAGCAATGCAGAGATAAGGTAGATTCATCTTTGAAATTACACTTCCTTTGTTCTATTCATTCCCTTTCTAAGTAGCTGACTCAGTGCCCTTCATGTGTATGCTCTGTCTGC
Source organism: Ramphastos sulfuratus (assembly GCA_013399055.1). Classification (NCBI taxonomy): domain Eukaryota; kingdom Metazoa; phylum Chordata; class Aves; order Piciformes; family Ramphastidae; genus Ramphastos; species Ramphastos sulfuratus. The sequence continues at coordinate 30,660 of WBNM01031292.1, read as the reverse complement.
ACTGAGAGAGAAACAAAACCTGGAAGTCAATTAGCATTCATATCTATTAATGAAGTGTTTGGAATTAATAATTAACTGGAATTTATGGAGAAAGAGATGTCTTCCAATATCCCATCAAATCCCATCTTTCCATCAAATATCTAACTAGTGTCATCTTTTGAGATGGTCCCTGCTGGGACCTGGGAATCTCCTCAGGAGATGCAAAGTGCAACAGCTTTCAAATGAGACACCCCAGTGTCATAATGAGTAACTGGTGAATTAAGTGTACCCAGTTCACCTCATCCAGCTTCTTAAGAAAGGCAGAGTCCACTGATTTGCAAAGAGAGGGACTTGAAATGAACATAATGAGACCACAAATTTGAGAGGCTGTGAGCTCAGTACAACATCCAAATCAGGCATCAGGAATGCAGTTTTAATCCTGAAGAGGAGAATGCTACGAAGTTACGAAAACAACTGTGCTTCCTTTTTAATACACACAGCCCAAGTGGAAAAAAAAAAGAAAAAAAGGAAGAGCACTCATTAAAACATCTCATTGTAAAAAAATGTACAGTTAGAGATCCATCTCAATAAATGTTGGGTGGAATTAGCAATGAGGGAATGTCCTCTTACCGTCTGCAGGACATAGATCAGTGTTGCAGCAAGACGGACGATCTTGTTAAATCTTAACTCCAAATACTAGGAAAAAAAGAGGAATTTCAGTAAATTGCACACATAGCATCCATGACACAGCCATTAACCTTCTGTTTGCCCCGAGTAACAGCTTGTTATGCAAGTAAAATTACTGGCAACTGGCACTACTGCTGTGAGTAATGAGCAGGAGAGCATCAGAGAGTTGCATTGGAAGAGATTCTCTCAGCAGTGCAATGGACTTCAAGTTATGTGTTGGGATGCAGTACTCAGTATCTGCTCGTACTGGGAATAACTGAAAGAGCCTAGTGACTACAAGGACAATGGATTTAAACTTCATGGAAGTATATTCCACATATATGAAGAGAATAGCCGAGGTCATCTCTAGGAGAAATAGCACAGTTTGACTCCTGTGGTGACAAAAGTGATGCTGGGAGAGATGGAAAAGCAGCAATTGAGTTTCACAGTGCTTGAGCTGTGCTGGCTTTCTCACATGCCTGAGGCCAAATCATCAATATGGGGAAGCAAATGGGCTTCTCATAGACTTCTAGGTGGGTGTAGAGAAGTGTTCCAAATTACCACACAACTGTAGAAAGAGATCCTGGAGTCTTTCTATAGAGTCTCTCCATGCGCTGTAGATCTTTGAGCTCCCCAGCACTCATGAGGCTCAGGCTGCACAAGTCTCTTCTCTTTTACAAATCTCTAGGTATAGTACTTCCAAAACAGTTTATTTCTTATTAATTTTGCTTATCACAGTATGCTAAGGGTTGAAAGGGACCTCTGGAGATTATCAATTCCAAGCCCTCTGCCAAGGCAGGTTCATGTCTTTTGCATGCTAAGCCCCACATTCTGCCATACAAATAAACAGCTAATTTAGGGAACTTCACTTATTTCTAAACATAATTCTTGAAGTCAGCAGAGTCATGTTTCCAGCAAGCTTGAAGGGGCTCTCTGGCCACAATGATACCTTTATTTGGTAATTCAAATGAAAAAAGCAATTGATTTTCTGATCTGACCCCGAAAAGAGCTAGAAAATGCAATTACTTGTGACAAGGGGCACAGGTAGCCAATCTGACCTTTTTCCAACCTGTAACTATTTCCAAATACCCAGGCAGAGCTGTTTGACCTAAGCCTCTCCTTGGGTTTGGGCTTTCTGTTATTAGGAAGCTCCTCCCAGACTAATCTGTTTCTTTACTTGCAGTTCATGCTTAGCTGAAACTGCTCATAAACAGGAGCAAGCAAATTGGCAGCAGTTGATTACAGTGACTAAAAGGCTGTTCCCACATGTTCAGTAGCTGCCCAGTGGGTGCGCAGACAATGAGGGCTGCACACTGTGCTCCTAGCAATAACATCACAGGGACTACTGATTCTTTTTATTTGTCTATTTATCTGTCATCTGAAGAAAACAGTGTATTCCAGGAGGAGTGCCAGCCAAAAACTCTAGAAAATTCAGAGGCCATTAGTGTTATTTCTTAGAGAATCCCTGGATTCATTCTCCAGCCCTGAATTTTTATTTTTTAGAATGAGATTTCCCATCGTCATCTTCTTTATCCCCTATTCCCACCTCACCTTTGTGATTATCAAATAGTCCATGGGTCAAACTGCCAAGTCTAGACCAAGTTTGAATTGGATACTGCTGAACTTTGTTCTTAAAGTCTGTCTTTAATATCTGTTCTTTAAATGGACTGAAATAGTTACTTATAAGATCAATAGTGTTTGGATATGCTTTAAATATCTTCCATCTGTGAGTTAATTTGGTGCTGGTGTGTAAACCTTTATCCTGTTTTTGCCATATATGCATAACAGAATCTCTGAGCTTAGTTTTTGCTTTCAACTTATGCAATAGAAATAACTACTTTGAATAATGCAACCTGTTCCTGAACACAACTCGCGTAGTAAGGCTCTCGTTCTGTAAAACACCGCAGAAACTCTTCTGCTAGAGATTTTTCTCTCAGGTTATCTGTTTGCATGATATTGGCTCGTGTTGGAATAATGCCCTTTGGAAATAGTTGTTCCTTACCTCGTAAGTGCTTGTAATGCCAGATCTGTAAAACACGGGCAGAAAAAGTTCGGCGGTAAAAATGATGACAAGCGCGTAGGAGAGAAAGAACAGCACAAAGGCTGCCCCGTAGCGATAGACTTCAGAGGGTGTCCCCAGCACTGTTACTGCTGACATGAAGCTTGTTGTGAGAGAGAAAGCTATTGGTCCACATGTCATCTGCCTACCACCCACCAAAAACTCCTTTGAAGTTTTCTTCTTCCTCTCTTTAACAGCGAAAAAGACTCCAATGCTGGCACACACTAAAAATAGTGCTGCGAAAACAGCGTAGTCCCAAGCCACAAACGTTTTGACTTCTGGAGCTACAAAGTTTGACATGGCACCAACTGGGCAGTTCTCTGGTGGAAGAGTCTGGTCTTCTAGAGCTGTTGCTCTGAACAGATTCACTCAGTTGATGCAAAGTCGAAGCTTATCTGTAGCTCATCAACAACAAGTAATAAGGAGGCTATTCAGCTAGGAGATTTGGGGGGGTTCAATCCAGTTCAATTCTAAGGATGAAAAAAATAAAGAGAGAAGTATGAGTTGGGATGGTGCTGAATGCTCTTAGACCCCACTGCTACTGATGCTTCTGACAGGCAGGCTGGAGTGGGGAGACCTAGCTGTGAAATCTGTACTACACTCCCTTTTATCTGTGAGGTTTTAATTTAAGGTTAAACATTAGCCTGATGCATTGACTTGATCTCACTCACTTCCAACCTCTCAGTATTCTTAAACAGTCGATTAAGAACAGTAAAGACAGAACTAAAGGACAGTGAACTGAAGGAAAGCTCAGTGTAGGAGCTGTGACATCACTGGTGAGTTTCTTTTCAGATGAACAATGCCCTGGGATGGTTAAAAACCAAAGCTGAACTGATCAATGATAGGGTTCAGAATTGTCCTATGGCTTTCTAAGTGTGCTTCTTGGTAGACCCTCTGGAAATTAAGGCTGATGTGAAGAACTGGAGCCTTTAATGATTCAAAGTAGTTGTGGTGTTTTCGTGCTTGCCGTAGCCCAGCCTTGATGTGTTTGGGAGCCCAGGAGACCTCCAGAGGAGCAGAAGTGTGGTTTGTGGTATGATGCCTGAGGATGATCTTCAGTTAGAAACTAATTTTTCAGTGACCACTACTAACAGCATTTTTACTTATAGTTTGTATGTGTAAGTAAATAAAGCTGCCCATCTGTTCACATGGGCTGGGTGCATAGCAATGTGGGTTGGATTCCAGGAAGCTTTTCCTAACAGCAAAATTCCTAGTGGCCTAAATGTAAGCCTGCAGAGACCTTTGTAAACATTTCCTTAAATTAGAAATGGTCTCTCTAGCAGAAAAGTATTTTGTTTTATTCCAGTATTTTGTACAGACAGTAGAAAAAGAGCTAATGGAATAATAAACTGGAAATCAAGTTAGAAATGCAGGTTTGTATTTTTATGATGCTAAGGCCCTCTGATACACTTTGAGCAGAACTTCCTGGTGGTGCTCAGGATAATCAAGTTCTTTTAGGAAGTGCCCATCACATGTTCAGTTAACAAGTGGCAGATGACAACTGGGCTTTTTGACTACCACCCAACCAGGAAGGAGTTCTTCCAATGACTCTGGGCAACATCATTAGATGTGATGAAAATAGAAGGTGAAGAGTAGTGAAGCTGGTCTTGTGTAAGGTGGCTGAGAAGAGAAAGGATTGGAAGAACTCTCAGAAGAATTGGTATGTGCATCCAGATGAAGATATCACTCCTACAATAAACACCAAAGTGAGGATAGACACCCACATGATCAGATGGTTTCTTTGAGACACCTGATAGGGCCCGAATTAATGGGACCAGAATCTGGTAGAGAAAGTGGACCTGTGACATAAAGTGTAGCAAGTCCCTTCTCTGAGCAGCTTCTTCCACTTGTTAGTATGAAGGAAAGCCATGATGAAACTTTTTTATACAGATCTCTAGGGCCAAACACACAGCAAAACGTGGATTGCCCCCCAAGGTGTCGGTGTGCTGAAGTGGTTTTCCCTTTGTCATAGAGATTTGCTCACAAGAAAGAATAAAACTATTCCTTACACGTCTAAAAGGAAGGCAGAGAACTCTATCCTGAGTTTCTGCTACTTGGGTCTCCTTTATGATGGACAAATTCAGGGTCATGCAGATAAATTCCTTTTCTTGTACTGTAATCCTGCACATAGCAGTGGAGAGTCTCAATCTCGAGATACATCAGCCTGTTTCCAAGCAGGAGAAGTTGTGGCACAGTGACACACAATGAGTGAGGGCTAAAAGGCTTCTTCCCATTGACACAGACCTTTCCTAGGGCTGCAACCATGAAAGCTCCATCCAGCAGATAATAGAGAATTGGTAAATATTTAAGAAATCCTTCCCATATGGTACCATATGGTGAAAAAATCCTAGAAATAGTTGCTGGAAGATTTAAGTCACATTTAACTTGGTGGCTCAAAGAGTAACTATTTTTTTGAGGAAAAGCAGATTTCTGAAGCACAAAATACACTGAAAAACAAAGATGTATTCCTCAGAAGTCCCTGTTAAACTTAGTATCATTCTTTGAGAGTGGACTTTGTCTTTTCTTATGAGGCTCCTCTTTAATGATTATCTTTCCTCAGAAGACACGCTCAGTTATCTATACAAAGATCATTATAAGGCAGCAGCCTGGGGAACTGGAGGTATTGCTTATCCTTTCAAAATCAGTTCCCAGGGACATGGAGTCCTCCCATGGGACTGCCCTTTCCCAGCAGCACCAAGTCACATCAGGGCACCCAGCTGGGACTGCAGCAGTGGTGGAGTCTTACCCCATCTGTCTACTGGATTTTGCATCTTGAGACACAAGGCTTGCAGAGTTAGTACAAAGGCAGTTGCTGTGCAGAGCTGGGGCTTTGTTTCATACTCAGGTAAGGAAGCAACTGCCTGTTTGGCACTGAGAAATGGATTCTCTTTTACAGAGACAGCAAGCTGGGGAGCTGCATGCAAAAAAAAAAGCACTAGTGTGAAACATTAGATTTTGGATAGTTGTATTCTCAAAAAACCCACAACTTAAAATTATGCATCAGTCATTGTTTACCCCTCCTAAATGAAGTGCACTGGAAGAAGGTTCCTCTTCACCATGTGGCTCCATTTCTCGAGGACTTGAACCTCCTTCACAGCTCCCCAACTTCCTCTCCAACAGGCTCCTCAATGGGATCATGCTTGTCACCCAACACACAGGGCAGGATCCTGGCTGGATTTTTTGGTAGGGAGGGAAAAATAGTACATAGGGAAGTAGTTTGCTACTTACCTAGCTTGGGTAAGGATTCCTTGTGCAGAAATGGCAAAGATGTCATGTAGAAAACTGTTCTTATTCAAATATCAGTTAAAATAAATAATCAAGTATTGCAGTCAGGACCATAAGCTGTGCAACCCCTGCAACAGCTGCGTAACGGATAGGAGCTGGCTGGAGGTGCTGAGGTGGCTGGTCCTGACCTGGTTGTGAAACAGTCAGAAAAGCTGCTCTGCTCTTGGTGTGGACACCACAGAGATAAGACTGTCCTTTGGCTCATCTCTGTTTTGGATTTAGACACTGTGGAAAACTTTCCAGCCTGTTTTGGAGCACTCCCCAGTTATCGCAGTGGGACACTTTACCTGTGGCATGTCTTGTGCTTGCTCTATTCTCACCGCTGCAAGTCCCCAAGTTTTGGAGGAAGCTTCCAGAATCTGATTTCCCATTTTTCCCTCTGGTTTTGCAAGTGAAAGTGTCTGTGTGAGAGAGAAGGAGCACAATTAAGGGTGAGCATGGCAGGGAGAAGAGAAGAAGATGGATGGAGGAAAGGCAGGGCAAAGCTGCGCTGGGGACATTCATACTGCATTGGCTATTTTGGATTCTCCCAGGGAAGATCAGAATGTTACTACTATGAGGAAACATAATTCCCTTCTGCTTGGCTCACAGGTAGAACTAGCTTTGCAATTGAGGGCTGTTGATATGGATATTTCATTTCATTAGCTGAACAAGTTCTACTGCCAGAGAGCAAAGACATGTACAAACTGACAGAGGGAGGAGATGTCTTGATCCCAGCATACTTCATCAAAAGACTGCAGTCAAGGACTGAACAAAATAGCAGCATTACATTCTAGTTTGTTTTAAAAGAAGGATAAGCTACAGCAAAAGTAAGGCCTCTTATATGCTGATCAAAAACTACTTCAGGAGCTATGCAGCAGCTGGAAAAGGAAGAGGGAGTCGAAGTCTCACTGCAGGTGATTTAAGGATAAAGCAGCACAGAGTGCACTTTAGGAGGACGAAAAAGTATTGTGTGTTTCACTGCTTCTGTGCTGTTAAAAGCTCCATAAACCAAAATCATCTGTGTTGGCTTTCAATTGTTGATAAGTAGTAGAAATACTGCCTCAGCCCTGGAAGAAGCATGTGGAAACAGTTGCACAGCAAGCTTAGGGAAGGGGAGCTGCTGTGTACTGAACAGGATGGTTGTTAATGGTCCGTACAAGAGGCCTGTGCTGCTCATGCACAGCTTTAGCAAGCATCCTTACTTACAGTAAAGCTGAGGATCACAACTCTCACTTCCCCACATGTTACTCTACTAAAAGGGAAGGAGAAAGTCAGGCAGTCCCTGAGGAATGAGGTTGTAACACTAAATTGGCCTGGCATCTTTCCCCAGATGAACAAATTCATGCACTCCAATGACCTTGTCTCTTAAAAGTATCTTCTCCCACATCACAGAAAACCCAAATCGAAGGAAAACCTTTTTCAGGAGGACTCGGAGATCAATCATCTTTAATAATTCTTTTTTATTGATTGATTTAGTCATTTTATTTCTTATTGTACTTCAAAGAGATCTCTCCACCTCGTTTTGCCTATGGAATTTCACTCTCCTTGTTTACTCAGGTCTTCATCTTGCTATACACCACAGCACAATATTAACCATGCTGCAAAAAGGTTCTGTGCATACTTCTGCACAGAGAATAACTCCTCCTGAACTGTTAAACTACTCAGATGTTGCTGCCTATCCTTGTACTCTCCAAATTGCTATCTGTTGTTGTTTTAAAATAAGATGGCTTAAAATAAATTCAAATAATCAGAGATCAAGAACTAGTCATAGTGCACATAGGCCAGAAAATAAAAAATTAAACAGAAATTTGCCTGTGACTATTTCTCTAGAAGGAATAGAGTGGCAGAGCTGGGCTGCTCTAGTTTTGCTTCTAATGTGTGTGTGATCAGGTATGGGGTGAGGAGGAAAGGAGTGAGGCTGTGGATTTTCTGTAGGTCTTAGCCCTGACAGACCTTCCCTCCTGAGTTGTGTCTGAGGGCCTAAAGCTCTTACTGCTTGGCTAAATTCTTGTGATTGATTTAAATCCAGGTGTGTGTGATTTTGTATGGATCTTTACATGGGCTGTCTTTAATGCTGGAGAAAACTCTTCTGTTCCATCCCTGAAGGGCTAAAAAAACAGAGAGAGCAGGGAAAAAAACGTCTGGAGGGTACCAAAAATTAATATGACATAAAGCAAGCATTAGGAGTTGGAGAAAATTTATTTGGCTTAATGGAAAACAGACTTTGCCCCTAGAGAGCCGATAGTGGAGGAGTTCACATGCGCTGCCACATTAGGCTGTGTGTAAGAGCTGAGTGTGTGCTCTGCAGCTCATGTGAAGCTGGGTGTGTGATGTGCTGCCCCAGTAATTACTCTGGAACCGGGCAAAGGGACGTTAGAACAGCATGAAGAGCTGTAAAAGAGGGTCTGGAATTTGCTTATGTGAACAATTACTCCTACATCTGTTCGCTCTTTTTGATAAACTACTCAGCTTTTCCGTGCTGGGGACTCCAGCAGAGCAGGGGCACTCCTTTTATGCTTCTTTTGGGGAACTGGAGGTGTAACTTGGGAATCATTTGAGGCAGCTCGTGCTCTGCTTATCTGGGGGTGCAGGCAGGGGAAGCAGATTGCAGACTCCAGAGAGTGAACAGGTATCACAAGGGCTCCAGCTTGTGGTGGTACCTGGTGAACCTGGCAGGATAAGCTGGAGAAATGTCTTAGATTCACTCTAACTGTTGTGAATTGTAGTAAAGCTGGAGGCACACAACAGCCTTTTGTATTTCCTTTAGAAGTATATAAATAACAGCTCCCTGCTCAAAAGTGAGGATCTTTCTGATGGCCAGGAGAAACGTTTGTAGGGTACCAAGGCTGCACTCGCAGCCCCTTGACACTTAACCAATGGGCACCAACATGTGGAGTCAGGGATTTGGCTTGGCATCTCCAGATCCCACCAGTGACAGTTTGGGCTGGGATCACAAAGTGTGTGAAAAAAAATCATAATTTAAATTAAAAATCCAAATTTAAATTAAAACCAGCTATAGCAAAAAAAATGGGGCTCTATTCTGATGCCTGCTGAAGCTCTCTCTTCTCTCACACATAATGGACAAAAAAAAAGAGATAAATCATGTTGGTGCTTAGGTGGCAGCTTGAATCACAGAAGTGTTGCTTTGGCAGTTATTTGCAACATTTTGTGTTAGGATATTTGCTGGCAAATATCTATAGTAGCCTTCCAGGATCTGAAAGGGGCCTCCCTTTCAGGGAAGGCTGGGGAGGGACTATTTACAAGGTCTTGCAATGACAAGACAATGAGCAAGGGGTTTAAACTGGCAGAGGGGAGACTTAAACTGGATGTTAGGAGGAAGTTCTTTGCAGTGAGGGTGGAGAGGCACAGGCACAGGTTGCCCAGGGAGGTTGTGGCTGCTCCCTCCCTGGAGGTGTTCACGGCTAGGTTGGACGAGGCCTTGAGTGACCTGTGCTAGTGGGAGGTGTCCCTGTCTATGGCAGGGGGTTGGAACTGGGTGATCCTTGAGGTCCCTTCCAACCTTACCATTCTATGAAATATCCAAATTATCATATTCTGTGTGATTGTGTCTGTCTCTTACTAGATAAAATGAGATTGTCTCATGGCTACCTGGTTCTTCTCCTTCCACTTCATGCCTCTCTGTGTGGACATAATTAAGGGGGGGCATGAAGGTCTGGGGAGTGTTTCTTCTTCTATCCATCACATTGGCTTTGTTTTGGATTGTTCGTTGGTCTGGGTTTGATGTTGTTGCCTTATATATCAAAATGTTTGGGGTGGCTCTCAGGATGAGCTCCAGGGAGTTGAATGTTATTTTTATTCAGGCTGAGTCATTTACTCTTTTGAAAACTTGCCTCTGAGTATGCATCTTGAACGCTTTTGGAAAGCCAACCTCTGAAGTTAAACAGAGGAAAATATTGGTATAGTAAAATGTGGCCTATGAATGGTAGTAAATTAGCCATTGAAATGAAGGGCATTGGAAGTAAGCTTAGGTTCATCAACAAGTTCTGGATCTAGAGGTTTCTTTTGTATGAAGGCCTAGGGTGGAAAAGCTGTAGTTTAAATGCAGATTATGTTGTTCAGAAGAGATGAGAGATTTCCTTCACATGATACATGGAGCATTTCAAACACATCTTTTAAGATACAAAAACTTCTCTATTTTTTATGCAAATTGAGCAGCTCTGCTATGAGGACAGGCTGAGAGAGTTGGGCCTCTGCAGCCTGGAAAAGAGAAAGCTTTGAGGAGACCTTATAGTAGCCTTCCAGTATCTGAAGGGAGCCTACAGGAAGGCTGGGGAGGGACTATTGACAAGGGCTTGCAATGACAGGATGAGGGGCAATGGGTTTGAACTGGCAGAGAGAAGATTTAGACTGGATGTTAGGAGGAAGTTCTTTCCAGTGAGAGCAGTGAGGCACTGGCACAGGTTGCCCAGGGAGGTTGTGGCTGCTCCCTCCCTGGAGGTGTTCAAGGCCAGGTTGGACGAGGCCTTGAGTAACCTGTGCTAGTGGGAGGTGTCCCTGCCTATGGCAGGGGGTTGGAACTAGATGATCCTTGAGATCCCTTTCAACCTTACCATTCTATGATCTCTCTGTTGCATCTTTGTTCTGTGGTGCTTTCATGAACTGGGAAATTAGAAAGTAAATAAGTCTTGCCTCTCTGCTGCAGGCTTGAGGATAGATCAATTTCTCTGCTTCTGTTTTATGTTCCTCTTGAAACTGGGGCAGGAAAACTGAAAATTTCAGGGTAGGTCATTTACTTTGAGGAGTCTGATAGCTTTACTGCCAGAGAATTTTGGGTGTTGGGATGACAGGAATTGTTTTTCAGTCTTTTGGTTTTACAACTCGCCACTCTGCTTCTCCCTCTTGAGCATTCTGCACCTAGTACAGAGCAGCAATGTGCAGAATTTTTGGGTGACTGTTTACTGCTGTTGTTTGGGATTTTCCCTGCTGTGTCAAAGTCTGATAGATTTAGTTTGGGAATTTTTTGGGATTTTTTGCTTTGTGATTTGTTTTGTTTTGTTTTTTTTCCCAATTAACATTTTTGTTGTTTTCTTTTTGGTGCTGTTTTACACTGTAACATCTGCAGAACAGTAACTCTATTTGGAAAACCAGAAGAGAGGCAGCTGCCTGGTTTGGTTTTATTTTTCAAGGAGGGTTTGTCTGCAGGTGAAGGCTTTGGAAACGGAGCTTCCGATCTGATGCCTCACTCCTGCTGACTGCCTGCCTGCCCCTGGATTAGCAATTCAGTCTTTCATCATCCTTTTCCACTAAACAGGAAAATAAAAAGGACCAGATGCCTAACTGGAGATGTAGGAAGAGGCATGACTAATCAGGCTGCTAACAGGTAGCCAAAGGTTACTCCATCTAACGGTGCCGCATGGGGAAACACTTTCAGATGGGTCCAGATCCCACTTACAATGCAAAAATACCCATGTGGCTGTATCCCTCCTCCTTTCACAGGATCACAGGATGTCAGGGGTTGGAAGAGATCCAAAGAGATCATCGACTCCAACCCCCTGCCAGAGCAGGGCCATACAATCTAGCTCAGGTCACAGAGGAACACATCCAGACAGGCCTTGAAAGTCTCCAGAGAAGGAGACTCCACAACCTCTCTGGGGAGCCTGTGCCAGTGCTCTGTGACCCTTAAAGAAGTACCTCCTTGTGTTGAGGTGGAACCTCCTATCCTGCAGCTTATATCCATTGCTCCTTGTCCTTTCACAGGGAGCAAGTGAGCAGAGCCTGTTCCCCATTTCCTAACCCCCAGCCCTCAGATATTTATAAACATTTATTAGATCCCCTCTCAGTCTTCTCTTCTCCAGACTAAAAAGCCCCAGGTCCCTCAGCCTCTCCTCATCAGGCAGTGCTCCAGTCCCCTCATCATCCTCGTAGCCCTCCCTTGGACTGTCTCTTTCGTTGGCTCCATCAGTAGATATCAACAGACATTTGGAATTAGAACCCAAACACTCTTTACAGGCTACAAATCTTTGATTTGCAACTGTAGGACAAGCTGTGGGACCAAACTTTATCTAATCTGGTAATTGCATTATGCTGCTACAAATGAGCACTCACAGAAGTGCTGCTCCCCATGACTACCGCAGCCTGCGTTAAACATTTGTGAATTCATTTTGCAACAAGCAAAATCCTTATCATTTTTCTCCATGAGGCTGAGTGACTTGCACAGCTCCATAACAGCTGATAACTGGTGTCTCTGGAGGAGAAATGAGATAGGGATAATCTGGAAATGATACTACATATCATTTCCAGGAATATAGCTGTATTGAAGGCTTGGACTAATCATGATTTAAAAGAAGCAACTGAGAATGCACCAGTCCCTCCCTTTGGGACTATGAATGAAGTTTGTAAGATCTGCTTTTATGTTGATCTGATGGAGACTTAGGCAATGGAATTGAGCATCTCGCTTACAACTGAGTAGTATTAAGGGTTAGCAGCAAGACTGTCACTCTTGCACTTCACTTTCATATTTGCCTCGCAACATTCTTAGGGGTTGGCTGATATAGAAGACAGGACATAAGGAGTGGATTTAATTGTTCAGTAAAGGCCATTATGATTGGGATAAAACATCTATAATAACACAATTTTGCTGCTTCTGCTCCTGTCACTTGCTTCATACACAGACTATGAAAAGACACTGTGCTGCTGAGCAGCATCTTTGAGAGGCAAGCCTGGAGAAGAGAAGGCTTCAAGGAGACCTTAGAGTAGCCTTCCAATATCTGAAGGGAGCCTACAGGAAGGCTGACGAGGGACTATTTACAAGGTCTTGTAATGACAAGACAATGGGCAATGGGTTTAAACTGGCAGAGGGGAGATTTAAACTGGATGTTAGGAGGAAGTTCTCTACAGTGAGGGTGGTGAGACACTGGCACAGGTTGGCCAGGGAGGTTGTGGCTGCTCCCTCCCTGGAGGGGTTCAAGGCCAGGTTGGATGAGGCCTTGCGTGACCTGTACTAGTGGGAGGTGTCCCTGGCTATGGCAGGGGGGGTGGAACTAGGGGGTCCTTGAGGTCCCTTCCAACCCTACCATTCTATGATTCTATGGTTCATGTGTTGAGCCTTATTTGTGGTATAAGAGCATGCTTGGATTCTGGAGGTGAACATTCTATATTAGCAGTGATTTGGTGGCATGAATTAGAAGCTTGAGTTGCTCTGTTTTCCAGATCAAGACAAATGATTAGCAGCAGCGTGGCAGTGAGAAGCTCATTTTAACAGTCCTGATGTAATGAATGGGTTTGTACATGCTCAAGTGCATGTGTATGTTTTGCTCCTCATTTGTGCTTAATTTCCATGAATGTTTACAGTATCTAGATGTGTAGCTACTGGAAAATGTTTTCCAAATGCTTAACCTTTTGCAACAGGCACTGCTGTGTTCACCTCCCACCCTCTTCCCCACCTTCCCTTGGATCGTGTGTCTCCTAGACAGTTTGATTTTTGTTTTGCTTGGTAATAACAAGGCTTCACTCTCCTTTCTTCTCTCTCCTTTCTGTAAGATTACCATTAAGGTAGTCTTCAATAAGGAACATGTTGGCAGGAACTAGCCCCTCAAAAGTCTTCATTTCTTCTCTTATATAACTCCCACATAACTCTGCAGAGAAATGACTGCAGGTAGGAGAAGATTGCACTTACATTAGACTGAGCATAGCCAGCTCAGCTACCAAGTGGGGATCAGATAGACAGAGGGTCCCTTCTTCCCCAAAAGCCTCAGGTCAAGGTTTGCCCTCAACATGTCACTAAAACAAAGCAACCTGCAGGCCCGATTTAATCTGCTGTCTTATCATTCTATCCATACCTTTCTTATCTGTAGTGAAATTGATGTGTCCTTGGCCATTACCAGAAGTAGAGCCTCCAGAGTTACTTGCTCACAAGGTTTCACAAAAAAAAAAGCCTTCAAATTCTTTCTCAGGGAACTCAGTAGTGTCCTTAATCCTGCAAAACTATTTCCATATGGGATCCCTTGTGATGGTGAGCATGCATATGTCATTTTTGTGAATATACATCACTCGTGTGAAGCCATTTGTAAAACAAAACAGAAGGTGGTTCAAGGCAAGAGCAAATCCCTGAGAGGGCTGTGATTAGAATCCTGTACAGTTTAGACTATGGGGAAAAAATCTGCTTCAATGCTTATAAAATTTGTAGGGTCTTGGTCTAGCTATTTTTTTCTTTTGAAAGGTTACTAAGTTTTAGAGCAGTGTCACTACAAAAGGGCCAGGCATGAGCTGTGCTTTGGGAAACTACTTGCTATAATTTTTACTGGGATTGTCTCACATCTCTGCTCTTTCTTTTGAGCTCTGGCTCATCACAAATAACTAAGACTGGACAGTGTGTGTGTAAAATGTTCTGCCAGGCAAGTTGCAACATATTTCTTGGTGAGCACTTGGTGGTTTGCAATATATAAACAAAAGAAGAGAGGTGGTGATGGGACAAAATGGACATACTTTGTAGTACTTGACTGCAAGCAACACCTTCTATCAACAGAAGTGTAAAATGTAAATGTCTCCTGAGGAATCTTCATCAAAAGTTTCATCATAAGAGCATTTACTCATAGGCTTGTTATTGCCGAAGGTTGTCAGTGAGATTTGTCATCTTGCTGCACTAGAAAAATATGAGATGTAGAAACCCTTCAAAAGAAATATTGTTGCAGATGTTTTCCCTGAGTAATCAGATAGCTGTTGTGGTGTCAGGTAGATGCAAATATCATAGAATCATAGAATGGCTTAGGTTGAAAGGGACCTTAGAGATCATAGAATCAACCAGGTTGGAAGAGACCTCCAAGCTCATCCAGTCCAACCTATCACCCAGCCCTATCCAATCAACTAGACCATGGCACTAAGTGCCTCATCCAGTCTTTTCTTAGATCATCTACTCCAACCTCCTCACCATGGGCAGGGACACCTCTCAACTAGACTCAGCTGCTCAAGGCCTCATCCCACCTGGCCTGGTTGGTAGGATAGAACAAGGGTACCATACTCACAGTATCACCAAGGTTGGAAGAAACCTCGAAGATCATCAAGTCCAACCTGTTACCACAGACCTTGAGACTAGACCATGGCACCAAGTGCCACGTTCAAACGTGCCTTGAACACCTCCAGGGACGGTGACTCCACCACCTCCCTGGGCAGCCCATTCCAGTGGGGAATGACTCTCGGTGAAGAACTTTCTCCTCACCTCGAGCCTAAACCTCCCCTGGCACAGCTTGAGACTGTGTCCTCTTGTTCTGATGCTGGTTGCCTGAGAGAAGAAAGCAACCTCCTGCTGGCCACAACCACCCTTCAGGTAGTTGTAGACAGCAATAAGGTCTCCCCTGAGCCTCCTCTTCACCAGGCTAAACAATCCCAGCTCCCTCAGCCTCTCCTCATAGGGCTTGTGCTCGAGGCCTCTCACCAGCCTCGTTGCCCTTCTGTGGACACGTTCAAGTACCTCAAGTACTTTAAGTACTCTCATCAGAGTATCCTTTATTCTGCAGGCCATAGGACATTTGTGGCTCTGGGATTCATACTCTTCAAAGGTTACAAGATGCCTAATTCTGCTGGATGTGAATGCTGAAATCTACTGTTTTTAATGCCTTTTACCCAAGTACCTAACCTCACTGTTAAAGGTTGATCATTTAGATGCCAGAATCAGATTCCTCACTTGCAGCCCACTTACTGAAATGGCTCATCCGTTCTGGTTATTAATATCAGCATGGAGCAAAATGAAGCAGAAGTTGATTTACTGCGTGTAGACACACCCCATATAAAAAGAGTTCTTCTTGTGCTAGTGCAAACAGTTCATAATTCTTGGTTTTTTCCAAATGCAGCCCTAGCTCCAACACTTCTTGCATGTGAACTGCTTGACTGAAAGAAGTCCAAACTTAAACTATGTGGGTTTGATTTATTTTTTTTTTCTAATTGAATCTGCAAGGTAACATAGTGCAAATGTTAGCTTCAGAATCATAAGAAAGAATGCATTGGTTTTCAGCTTCCAAGGTATTCCTGCAAATTCATTACATAAAGAATGGTTACCACCTTAAGATCTAATCCAACTCAAACAAGATGCATTCACACACAGGAAATCTGACTGGGTGGTCGTGGCTGTTTGTGATGATCTTGTTATTTACATGTTTATCTTCCTCATTGCCACGTTTAAACTGTTTCTGTTATGGCTGTAGCAAGGAATTTGCAAATCTTAACAAACATTGCTTGTAGCTATTCATCAACATTTCCAGTTTCTGCACCAGAAACTGTCTCATGAACACATGGGAGATCCTAGGGAAGTCTGCAACAGGCTGAAGCCTTCTCTTGACACACACCCAGAACTCATGCCACAGAAAGTGGGAGCTTTCCCTCATGCTGTGAAGAAAACACTCAACTCCTTGCAGCATTGTGCCATAACGTGCAGAAGTTGTTCCTCATGCTCCAGATGGTCCTGGCTACATGTGTCTCCTTCAGGTACAGCAGCATAAATTCATTTTTCTGTCCTCTGTTCTAACAACTCCTTGGGCAGACAAAATAACCCAGCAGGAAATAAGACACCATGCTGAAAAAATTGTCTGCCTTTTACAGCCCTCTGTCTGGAAAATAAATTGAGTAGAAAGAAAATCAGTAAATCAAGAACAGTGGGGACTTCAAGAAATGAAGTTAATGTTAATTTAGTTAAGAGACTACAGAAATGATCTTTCCCTCTCCATTAATTTTTTTCTGCGGTGTATTAAATGATTAAATGAGTTTTTCAACTTTCATCCCTTCACTCCTTATCTGGAAAACAGAAAATCAAAAGAAACAGGAAAAAAATATATTAGTTAGCATGGGGGTTGTGTAACCTGCTTTTCCAATTCCATGGGAGCCTTGTATATGTGTGCTGCTGCAGATAGATATGTGTGTGCCATAGCTTCACTGCTCCAGCCATTTGTGTTACTGATCTCAATCTGTCTGAGCCTTGCAGATGAGAGCTGCAAATGCAGTTTATTCCTGCACACCAGGGCTTTGATTCTTCTGCTGCAGTGGAGCAAGTAAATCCTGTTAAGCTTGGTGGAGATTTATTGATGTCTTGTTGCAGGGGGTGAAATTTGAGTTCCTGCTTGCTACATGGATCTTAAATGAAGGGTTGAAGAATGGACTTCACATGCGAGGATGGCTAAAGGGATTATTTTGGTTCCCTGAAGCACAAAAGGTAAACTTCATTATAGCAGTTTGCTCCAAAGCTAGAGAAGAGCAGTTCTTGAATGCTGTCACTCTAAAGCAGCCTGGGCAAAGCCTTGGTTTTCTTTCAAAGAAGAAGACAGAGTGAAGCACTCTGGTGTCTCAAGAGGGATTGGGGATGTCATCTGAGGCTTTGCAACAGACATTTAATCTAATTATAGCAGATGAGAAGCAGTGGTGTCCTGGGTTAAAAGCAATATGATGTTTATAAAAGAAGGTTCATAACACATTTATAAAACTGATTAGCCAGGAGACCATTTTATCCTGTAGCTGCCTCTTACAGCCATATCACTCAGCTCATTTATCTTTCTATCCAAACTTTACTAAATCTGAAACAAACTGAGATCTCTTTTTCATCTCCTCAAAGTAATAATAACTGAGTTTATGAGATAGGAGTTTGTGCTTTTAATAGCTTCCAAGTCCCTGCTCTCATTTCAGGAGCAATTTTGCTGGCCTCTCCCAAGGAAGCACCAGGACGCCCACTGCCATGCTCTTCTTGGAGGCAGACAGCACTGCCCCACCTCACTGGGGACAGTGGAATCTCAAATTAAAGGTTTTCTTTGTTTAATCTGGCTTGAGGTCTCTAGCAGCATGCTAAATTCACCGCATTTTCAATAAAAAAAATAGTTGAACAGTGGTAATTGAATTAAAACTTGGGACATTGTGTTCACTGCAAAGCTGCCTCATGACATTGTAGAAATCATAGANAGAATGCTCTTGTTTAGCAGCACCTCCTGCATGTGTCTGGAGAACAGGATAACCTCAGAAAAAATATTAGGGGATGGACAAATCTTGGTTAATCAGCAAGTTTAGAAGCATGTTCATCATGGGTTTTGACAGGAGGCGAAGAAGGAAGAATTTGGAAGCAATGAAAACCACCAAACTTTCCCAGTTCCCATGAGGTTTAGGGACATTTCATTGGTTATAAATGTGGTACCAATATTTCAATAATTGCTGGGGAGTGGAGGGACCCCTTGAAATGCTTCAAACCATCAATTTAACATCTACAACTTATGAAAAGCATGGAAATAATTCTTAAGGCAAATCAGAAGCATACGTAGGTTGTAGTAATGGTGTAGCAGAAGAGAAATGCTCCTTAGGAAGGAAATATTTAGTGCTGCTTTGTTTGGATTGGTACACACACTGTGATAGAGCAGTGTTGCAATTAATATTGCATTTCAAAATGAGTCAAATAAGATTTCAGCACAAGAGACTTTCTGTAGTGTGAACAGGAGGTTAGGGACAGAATGCCACAGAACCAAACCACAGCTGTCTCTCCTTCTAGCCTAGGTGGTCACACCTCCATTTTCTTGGAAATATTTGAGGGCAATATTGCTGCAAATGTTAGTTGAGATTAGAATTTGAGGTTAGAATTGAGATTAGATTGTAATCAGAATATGGTGTGAGCTTTCTGTACTCTCAATTTTTAAAGCTAATCGTTTCTCTGTATATGCTTTCTAAGCTTGTTTTTAAATGCAAGGGGAACTGTAGGCACAAACCTTTCCCTGTATCTGGTTTAGCACAGTGAGAGTTGTGGCTTGTGCTATGCTCATTAACTAAATGGGAACCATGTCTGCTTCAGCATCACATGGCCTCCACCATGCAGCAAGGAAATGTCAGCTGCTGTGAATGTTCTCACAGAATCATACAATGGTTTAGGTTGGAAGGAACCTCGAAGATCATCCAGTTCCAACCCCCTGCAATAGGCAGGGACACCTCCCATTAGAACACATCACTCAAGGCCTCATCCAACCTGGTCCCGAACACCTCCAGGGAGGGTGTGGATCACAGAATAACAGAATGTGATCTTGGATCACATTCTTCTGTGATCCACAACCTCCCTGAGCAATCTGTTCCAGTGTTTCACCACCCTTGCTGTAAAGAAGTTCTGCCTAACATCTAGTTCAAATCTCCTCTCTGCCAGTTTAAACCCATTCCTCCTTGTCCTGCCACTACAAGACCTTGTAAATAGTCCCTCCCCAGCCCTCCTATAGGCTCCCTTCAGATACTGGAAGGCCACTCCAAGGTCTCCTGGAGCTGAAGAGCTCAAACTCTTGTAGCCTGTCCTCACAGCAGAGGTGCTCCAGCCCTACTCATGCCACCAGCTTTACCCAGCTCCAAACTGCTTCAACTGAGACACACATATAGGATAGCATAGAGAATAATGACAGCTCGAAGGTCCCTGAGCAGCCTCTGAGTAACTCCAGCCTACTTTGCTGTTTGTGAAGTGCTGTGCTTCTGTCTTTTGCAAAGGTTGTAATGGATTGCAGGAGAGCAGGACCAGCAATGTTTGGTGCTCTGAGAGGAGAGAGCTGCTGAAGGAGCATCACTAGGGCTGACCTGCTGAAGGAAGCTCGAGAGGTGATTCCCTTGCCCAGCCACCTTTTCCCTCTCCTATTTTGATGGTAAGTGTATATCTGGGTTTCACCATCCTTCCGTGGGGCCTTTGTCTCCTCTGAGGTCTTCCAGATCCTTGCCAAACACGACTTTAATAAATCACTTTTCTTGCCGTGGCAGACTGGGATGATAGAGCCTCTGTGGCACACTGCTCTAAACATATGTCTGGGACTCCTGCAGGCTTGTTCACAGCCGGTCCAGATTTTGATTCTATGTATAGTACCTTGGATCTGGAGCACAGGAGTGCTGTTGGGGCTTGGAGAACATTTGGTCCCAATTCAAAAATAATTCAAGCTGTATTTAAATGCTTTCTTGGAATATCCCACTGCTTGGAGATTGGATGCTGGCAGTGGCCTGAGTGCTCTAGATTGTAGTGTCATGGACAAATGGATTCTTACTGTAAACTGGCTAAGCCCCAGAACGCACTGTCTGTGAGATGAACTTCTTCCAAATGGAAAGATATTTCCAGTTTACATTCTTGGGGGGATTAATTTTTAATTTCCAATTTTTAATTTTTTTTTAATTTATTTTTTTCCTCCCAAATGGTTTCTGTCCCTCAGCTGTTGCTGTTCACTGCCTGTTTCTTGCTGACCACAGCTGTTCAAAACCAGGACTTTAGTTAGTCTTTCTTTCTTGATCATTACCAGACTGCCTCTCTGTTTGGAGCTGACTGCTGTCCAGGCTGAAATCTCAGCTTGTCTCAGGTATTTCCCCAAACCTGCAAGTTGGTCTAAAGTGTCTGTGACAAAACATGGTCTCTAAAATCTTCCACCCCCCAAACAGTCTGTGTTTCTGTGTGCTTCTCCTTGTAAACCCCAAGGCCTTCAGAAATGCACTGTGATCCTCTTTGGTGCTTCTACCAAAAAATTACTGAAAGGATTATTTGCCTGATCTATGCTACACCTTGCTTGTAAGACTGAGAGACTCTTATACCAAGTTCCTCTCTACTGCTTTGGGTCTGTCCTGTGTCTCTGTTGTTGACTGCTGCTGTTTTGCCAGAAGGATGGCTCCATGCTATTTTCCATATAGAGCTTAAATGTCTCACATGAACTTGCCAGCTAACCTTTGGCCATTTTATTCCATGTCCAGCAGCCATCTCTGCTGTGACAGCTGAAAAAAAAATTAAGATCTTTTTTAAAATAAAATCAGCCATGATCAAGCAGATAAGTTGTGATCTCTGATAGCTTCTGAATTCTCTGACTCTTACCTTGTGCTCTCCCATCAATTCTTTGCATTTACCTATTGCTTTGCTCCCAGACAGCATGAGGCATGAGATGGGACATGCCCTGGATGATTTATATGCTCAATGTGCAGCATTATAGACCCACAGCCTGTAGGACTTGTTAAGAAAATGACTCTATTGTGTGAAAGAACAAAGTCAATAAAAATATTGGGATTTGATACTGCAAATATTTGCTTTTTGAAGTGAAACACTTGACTTTTAAACAGAAAATTGACGACGGCAAATATTTTTAATCCAACAGTAAAGCAGGTGGGTTTGGTTTGTGATTCTGTCAAGAGCCATAAGCAAAGTCAAATATCATCATCTATAGATCATGAGAAGGATATGGAACTGTTGGAGCCAGAGGTCCAGAGGAGGCCCCAAAGATGATCCAAGGGCTGGAGCACCTCTACTGTGAGGATAGGCTGAGGGAGCTGGGAGTGTTCAGCCTGGCGACTCTTCGCCAGGAAGGAGCCTAGAGCTGCTTTCCAGTACCTGAAGGAATCCGACAGGAAGGCTGGAGTGGGACTTTTCATAAGGATGTCTAGACACAGGACAAGGGGGAATGGTTTGAAGCTGAAGGAGATTAGATTTAGACTGCATCTTTGAAAGAAGTTCTTCAGTATGAGGATGATGAGACTCTGCAACAGGCTGCCCATGTTGGTTGTAGCTGTCTCCTCTCTGGGGATATTCAAGGCTGGGTTGGATGAGCCCTTGAGGAGCCAAGTCTAGCTGAGAGGTGTCCCTGCCCATGGAGGGGAGGTATAGGCTGGATGTTAGGAGGAAGTTCTTGACAGAGTGATTGGTGTTGGAATGGGCTGCCCAGCGAGGTGGTGGAGTCACCATCCCTGGAGGTTTCAAGAAAAGCCTGGACGGGACACTTAGTGCCATGGTCTGGTTGATTGGCTAGGGCTGGGTGATAGGTTGGACTGGATGGTCTTGGAGGGCTCTTCTATGATTCTATGATAATAGCAGGAGGAATTAACTACTTGCAGTGCCTAGCTACAGCTGAGTGCAGCTGGCAGATTGCTGAGAACAGCAGCAAGGAGGCACAGTATGTCCCAGCTAAGTGTTTATTGCAGAAAACGCAGTCAGACTTCTCCCATGCAAACTCCCAGAGCCTTTCATGGAGCAAAACATTTCTCTTGAATGTTGTCAGCTGAAGCTCTTTCCAGAGTGCCTCAGCATTGATTTCCCAGTGGTAAACAAAAGGAACTAAATTTCAGGATCTGAAACAATTTGGATGGATGGTGGTGCTTGGAAGTGAAGTGGTGGGGGGGTGGAGGGGTGTCCCCTGTGCCCTTCCACTTCCCACTGCAGTGACAACTGCTTTGGCAATGGAAAAATCTTGGGATCTCTTTTCCAAGCAAATGAGATATTGATGACTGAAGTAATCTGAAAGTACACAGAGAGCTTGTAATAGGAAATGCAGCTAGGAATATATTCTTAATGACAGAGAAACTATCCCAAATTGCCTAATGGTAGAGGATCCATTTCAGCTGGACAGGTTTCTGGCATTGTGCTAGAGTTCTGCAATTAGTCTGAGAACACTGGTAAAGCATTTTTGGGAAACAGAACTATCCCAAGCCAACAAAGGATTTTGTCTGGAGGAGTCTCATTTGTGGAGGCAAGTTACAGAATCCCAGCATGGCAGAGGGGTTGGAACTAGATTATCTATAAAGGTCCCTTGCAATCCAAACCATTCTGTGAATTCTATGAATGAATCTTGGGTGGGTTTCAATAGATGTTCCATTCCCTGCCCTCAGGGATCTTCTGAGCACTCATCTAGTACCAAACAGATAGCTTTCCTGGTGAATATGACACAACAATAGAGAGGGCAGTCCTAAATAAATATAAGTAAATAGAAGCTCAAACAAATAACAAACTCCACAGATGTCATATGTGTTGGTTTCTAAAAGCAGGCTTCAGCTTACTGCTCTACTAGATCTAGTGAGACTGATGACAGTTGCTAATCTCTGCTTGGTAATTAGACTCAGCCCATGAGAACATCAAATACGTCCTGCAAGTTGGTCAGGAGGAGATTCTATGGTCTTGACGTGAAGGTAAAGTTTAACTTCATTTTTGTTCAGGTGTCATTGAGCCACTGGATGGGTGACGCTGTTCTTGAGTCCAAGCCAGGCCCTGCATGTGCACGTGTGTACAGCTTCCAAGCAGTGGGAAGTTTTCCAGTGAACCTATTTGACTTGTGAGGTGAGTTTGCATTTTCACATTTATCAGTCCACATTCCTTTTGGTTTGTCACGAACAAGTGAAGGTTTAGGCTCTTAGAACAACTTCATCGTCTGAAACGAGATGCTGGTGACCTACCCTGTGATCACAGAACCATGAGTGTACCTCTCATTTCCACACCTCTGCAAGGCCCACAAGCTCCTTTGAAAGCTTTGTTAGGCAGTTTCCAGTAAATAACAGCAGATTTTTCTCTCATAATCTTCACACTTCTGTAATTTAACTGTATGTCCATAACCTCTGCATGCGTTGTATGCAGGCATGGCACACTCGCCTACATTTGGCTGGTTTCTGGCAACATTAGGGATGCTTTGATCTATGCAGTCAGGTTTATTTCTGATTTATTGAATAATCTGGCTTTCTACCCATCAATCTCAGAGGTTCTACTTAGCTGCTCTTTCCTGAGCATGCACAGTGTGACAGCATCCTCTCACCAGCAGAGCTGCTGGGACACCAGATCACAACAGCTAAGAAACAGCTGGAGAGGGCAAGTGGAAGCATATGATTTTTGTCATGTTTGTCTTGGCATTTTAGAGCTGTCTGAGCTTTTCCAGACTTGAGTATTCATTAATACCAAAGAAAGGAAATAAGTCATTTATGTTAAAATAGAGAATGAATGCAGAAATAAATATCTTTGGCTAACAGGAGATGTAGCATAGCTGGGAGTCTTGTGTGGGTTGAACAGAAGATCATTAAAAGAAAGGGAACTGTCTGCACATCCTACTATCACTAAAATAAACCAGAAAAGCACTTACTTCACTTCTGAATTCTTTACCCTTTCAGTCTGCTACTGCCATCTTATTAGGAAAGATTTCAAAAGTAATCTGCAGAAAAATTAGAACTGAAAATGTTTCCCCCATGGGAACATGGGAATTTTCATGGGACCCATCATGGTCCCACCATGGTCCAAGTCATTTTCTTTTTTTTGTTCTTGATCAGTTGTCATGAGTGAGCTGTAGGGATGTGTTCAGAAGCCACATGCAGCCTGGAGTATCCTAGGGATAAAATTTCTTCTGTCATCATGTCAAGAGGGAAGGGGCTTTGACCCTGACAGCTGTTATTAAAAGGTCCTTTCTCATTTCTCTCCTCTCTGTCTCATATGGAAGGTTGGAGAGTGCAGGACAAGTTGGTTCAATGACAGGCAGGACTGACCCCACCGCAGGGAAGCAGTGAAGGGATTTTCTGCACTCTGGGTTTCTGAATGGAGAGGTCTGTAATTATTGATCTTCAGACAGCAAATGCAGCTGAGCTGCCCACTGCACCTGCTCCACTTCCATCTGTAAAATAAAAACAAGTGTCCCTCAGCTTTGCATCTCAGCCCTTTGCCATACCTCTCTAGTTCATGACAGCTGCCTACTTTAATGATGCCAGAGCATGTCTTTGAGGCTACTTATGTCTTGGCTAGGGCCACTTCATGAGACTGCAGTGTCTCTGAATGTGCCAATATATGGGGGAGCTCTGCCTCTTGTGGACCAGCACATTTGCACCTGGCAGGGAGCAGCAGAGGGGTCCCTCTAGGAACAGACATCTCTTTTTTTGGTACGGTGGTCAAATACGGCAGCCTGACTGCTGCCAGTTATGCCCTGGAGTTATCAGGTGTATTGGGATGCTTGCTGCAGTAGCACTGTTGAGTTAAAACTACATTTAATCCCAGACCAGCCTGGTGTTCAGGGATAATGTGGGATCTGGCACAGGTCCAGCGAGCTGCCAGCCCTTTGTGACACTGCCTGGTGCAAACCAATTGCCCAGCTGACCCAAGCACAGACAGTGTAGGACTGAGGGGATGGTTAACGGTTTGGAGAGAGGAACCAAGGCTGAACCAAGAGAGGAACCACGCCTGGCTCAGCCTTGCCAGAGCTTTCAGCCTCTCCTGCCACACAGCACTTCAGATTAGAGAGAGTTGGGGTGGGGGGTGTTCTGTCTGAGGGTAGGATGAGACTTGCACCACTTGCTGTTGCTGCCTGTGTCAAATTGCTTTGGTCTAGCCGATTGCTCCTCACAACTTCTCTTTCCTCTCAAGTATTTGTGAATTATTTGGGGAGTTAGTTCATGCTTAGATTGCACCTTTATCAGGAAGTAAAATTAGAGGTCTTTGCTCAAGCAAGTGCATGCCAATAGCTGTAAAACAACTCTCTGACAAAGGACTGTGTAAAGAAAGAGCAAGAAGCAGTTGCTAAATCCTCATGTTTAATAGTACAATTTCTCTTCTGAATTGTCTGTTATTGTAACAAATTGACTCCTGCAGATTTTTAGTTTACAAGCTAGCTAGAAAATCGTAAGTAGTTCATGCTATTAAAACATACTCAAACAATATCTCCTAGTTTTATGTGTCTGAAAGACTTACAATTTCAAATATTTAATTTGCTATAATTTAAAAGTATCTTCAAGTTACTAATAACTACCTCCATATGCTTTTGCATGCTAGGGACATGAATATATGGGCTAGCAATAACATCTCAGTTGCTGAGTGCATCAATCCCAAAGACTTGGAGATTTTTTTAAATGAACAATGATTTCTATTGTTTCTCATTTTATGATCTTAAGGGTCTTTTCCAACCTGTGTGATTCTGTGATCTCCAGTCATTTTGTCATTGGTTTATGCAAAGTTTCCAGGAGTCTCCCTTAATGAACAGAATTGCTAGATCTCTGCTGAGCTTTCTGAAAAGCATCTCTTGGCTTGTGGATAGCCCAAACCATGGATTTCACAGCTTCTAAAGCTTCCTACAGGGATAACCCAGCACAGACCCTGTGCTGTTTCTGATATTCAAGTCTGTCCCATCACATGACACTGTAGTCATAGGCTTGTTCAGCTTGGGTTTCCCCATGTGGTAATAATTTTTTGTACTGATTTTTCTAATGCTTCCAAAGAGTTCAAGAAAGAGTCTGTTTTCTCCAGAAGAAAGTCAAAATTAGCAATTGATGTGCACTTCCTTGCCACTTTTCCAGTAATTACTCAGAGCCCAAATGATTGTCCTCTTGCTGTTCGATGCCAACTCCCGTTGCATCCTGATGGGAGTTTATATAACCCTGAAGGACAGAGATGAACGTTGGGCATATGTAATTACACTTTTAAAAACACATTATAAACCAGAATGGAAATCATCAATCTTCTTTCCTTCAGAAGGAGGTAATACCCACTGAAAATGGAAATACAAACTCATCAGACATTCCAGTCTTGGAAAAAAAATAAACCACTACAGTAAAAACCTCTTCCAATTTGAATGAAATCTTTACTTGTCTACATATCCAGCTTCAGATAAACTCCAAATTAGTGACTCTTGGAAGGGCCCCCTTAAGCAAGTGATTTGTACTCATAGTATTATCTGACAACAACAGCAGCAAAGTTGGCCAAGTCAATGTTTACCAGATGTGCAGTGCATTGACACTTGCCAAAGTATGTCCTGTAATTGAGACTTTTTCCTCAGCTTACAGCTTTTCCTGCTGTTCCCAGATTGCTTCCAACAGTCCAAAGGGGGATGCTGCAGAGAAGCCAGCAGGACCATTATTTACGCAGGAGCCTGATGAGCCTGAAAGAAGATAGCAGAGCAGGTTTCTTAACAGGAATGGAGATGTAAATAACAAAAGAATGATTTAGCTGTTACAGGAGGGAAAAAAAGAGAAAGAAAAAACCCCACTTTACTTCTGTTTTCCCTGTGATCAGTTTTTGTGTATCTGCTTTCCCACATTTGGAAGAGTTGTGAATATTGAAGGGTTTGGAAAGTTTTGAAAGCTCCTCATATGAAAAATACTGTTTGATTTCCACTGTGACCTGAGTAGGGATCTGGTATGTTTCCTCTGAGGCTTACTCACATGCTCAGCAATGTTTTCCTCTCCCTTTTAAGAAGATGGTGAAGACAGTAATGCACACACAGTAAAAGGTGAAGGCAGACTGGTGGACCAGATAAATTTAATTTCTTAAGTAGAATCTGAATGAAACTGGCTTGATTGACACTAAAGCATGGCAGAAGTAAGAGGGAGATGAAGAAAACCTTTGGGAAACACTAGGCAAGCTGGAGCCAAGAGCAAGCCCTGCTCTTTGTTAGGAATTATGTAACTGGGTAAGACCTGCAAAGGGGTAGCCACTTGGGAGCATCAGCACATGGAGCTGGATGTGGATGTGGGAAGCTCCAGACCTGGGCACAAGCCCTGCTTTGGTGTCTTCTGCAGAGAAGGGAGGGAGGTTACCTGTGGTGTAGATTTATTCCTGGGCACAGGACAGCACAGGGAGTGTCAAGGCATCTCTAGAAAAAACTATTCCCCCCGCTCCAAAATCACCTGTTGGCTGTTCCTTTAAACTAAACAAACCCAAAAAAGGAAAAAAAAACCCAAACCTCTTTAGTTTTATGGCACTTGTGTAGCTCTCAAAGCATTTCCTTCTTGCTTTGGAAGGTCATCTGCTGCACAATGCCTTTTTCAAGAGTTTGATGTGTTTTGCTCTCCATCTTTTTGTGAAGAGAGAAAAAAAAAAAGAGTTTTATAGCTGCAAGGAAACCAGAATTTATCCTCCACCTTCTTCACAACATGAGATCAGAAATCACTCAAGCACAGATTAGGTGAAAAGGAATAAATTAAAGCTAAATTGCTCTGCATAGACCAATAAATAAAATAAATGGCCATCATCCCAGATGAAATACTCAGATAAGTATTTTGAAAAGCACATCTACTTGGCATTTGCTGCTGGGCTGCAGCACCAGAAGAGACTCATTAGGTAGGAAACAATTCTCAGTATCTCTTTAACTTTTTATTCTCGTGATCATAGATTAATCACGTTCAAAATGCAGACTCTCTTCCCCATGAGATGTGTTGGTGCTGTCCTTGTTCACAAAGAAAAGTTGAGCCATCGTGGTTTTTTGGAAAGGTAAAGCTGAAAATGTGGGTCTTACAAAAGCCCTACTGTGCTCTGTAGTGTTTTCTCAGAGCTGTGCTTTTGATGTCCACCTCTATAGTATCTGAAGGGGGCCTACAGGAAGGCTGGGGAGGGATTATTTACAAGGTCTTGCAATGAAGGACAAGGGGCAATGGGTTTAAACTGGCAGAGGGGAGATTTAGACTGGATGTTAGGAGGAAGTTCTTTCCAGTGAGGGTGGTGAGACACTGGACCAGGTTGCCCAAGGAGGTTGTGGCTGCTCCCTCCCTGGAGGTGTTCAAGGCCAGGTTGGACGAGGCCTTGATTGACCTGTACTAGTGGGAGGTGTCCCTGCCTATGGCAGGGGGTTGGAACTAGATGATCTTTGAAGTCCCTTCCAACCTTACTATTCTATGATTCTATAGTGGTTTTCAAGACTTTCTGAGGAAGCTACATTTGTGATTGAACTTGTAAGAGACAACAGCTATAAAACTATTTCCCTCGTGAAGAATATATCCTTACGGAAGTTAGGTGGTAAGAGAAAATTTTGTAGGAAGCCTTAGGGCTCCTTCAGGAGCTAATATTTTTAAGTGCCTAGACTTAACTATCTGATGAGATAAGCTATGAAAAATCTAGATGGATCAGAAGAGGGGGCCAAGGGGAGACCTCATGGCTCTCTACAGCTGCCTGAAAGGAGGTTGGAGCCAGCCGCGAGTTGGTCTCTTCCATCTAGTATCAGGTGGTAAAATGAGAAGAAACCACCTGGAATTGTGCCAGGAGTGGTTTAGGTTGGAGATTAGGACAAATTTCTTTATTCAAAGAGTGGTCAGGCATTAGAACAGGCTGCCCAGGGAAGTGCTGGAGTCACCATCCCTGAAGGTGTTCAGAAAAAGTGTAGCCATGGCACTTTGGGACACAGTTCAGTGGGCATGGTGGTGTTAGGTGAATGATTGGACTCAATGGTCTTAGAGGTTTTTTCCAGTCAGAAAAATTCTGTGTCCTCATCTCCATCTGATGAAAATCCTTTGTTTCTTAGATGACCCACCCCAGTATTTAGTATCTATTCCTTTTCTAGGGCTCTTCTTGCCTCCTGTTGGTTTAGCTGAGTAATATGAAATGTGCTCTTTTACTGTAAATTTACTTTAGTTACCTGGAATTCAGTGGGATGTGTGAGTGGGACACATAGGTGCCTCTCATCCAAGGGCAATATTTCCAGTGTCAACTGTTCTACAAGTATTAATTTTAGAGTGAGCAGATTGAAATGTGCTGATAGATCTACACATTATCTTAAATCTGTGCTGAAGAGAGCATAACATAGAGACCCGATATGGATACACTACAGAAAACCTAAAGATTAAACTGAATACTCCTTTTTTCCCCCTAAATCATTCCTCAAGAAGTGAATGACTTCTTCTTGGTGACCCTTCTGTACCCCATGTTCTCCACGCAGATCTGGCAGTGGCTTCATCTCACTGAGATGTAACTGGTTTTCCCCTCCAGATCTGTATTCAGTGTGGCTGCTGTGCAGTGCATTGCCCAGACCTTGCAATAGCAGCTCAGAGTGAAGTTCCTCTGGCAACACTCTTCTGCTGCTTCATGATGTCAAGAATCCAAAATTTTCTTTCCTTTCTCAAATATTTAACTCTTTCTCCTCCTTTTTTAATTTTTTTGGTAATAATTTCAGTCTATAAATTTAGTTTGTTCCCTTTCAAATTACAGCAATGCTCTCCTTTGTGAAGTTAGGTCATGTCTAAAAGAAGAAATTCCTGACCTTAAAAAAAAAATAAACCAAACCAGCATCCCCCTAAATTAAAAACCAAAACCACAAAACCAAAAAGCAAACAAACCACAAATGAAAACTTTCCCCACCCTTTCCTGCTTCTTTGGAGCTATGTTGTATCCAGTGACTGAAGGTTCTTAGTTCTCTGAAGTAACTGCTTGGTTGCGTCACATTGCATCCTTGGAGAAGAAAGTAAGGATGTTGGTAAATGACTCCCCTTGAAGCTGTTCCAAGACTGTGATTCTGGCTGTTCTGATTATGTGAGCTCTTTCTACCATCCCTCAGGCAATATGATGATCAAAGACAAGCCAGAATATCCCAAGAATTAAGTTTGACTATTTAAAATACTAAAGAAGAATTTAAAAAAAAAAAAAAAAAGCATGACAGAACAAAGATCAATAATGAACAAGATCTGCCTGTGAAGTATTAAACTATCCATTGCCCAACTCTGCAGGTCCTCATTAGACCCCTCATTAGCCTGGGCAAGGGAAATTATTTCTTTGTTTGTTTTATATTTAGCCTTTTGTACTATGAACAGGGACATTTTATTTTCTTTCAGTAAGAATAACCTTTGTAAGAATACAAATGAACCAAAAAAAAAAAAAATAGAAATTCTTATCCATTCTTCTAGGCTCTAAGCCAGTATTTGCCAAAAGCTGCCCTAGAGGACATAACCATTAGATTCATTCCCTGTGCCTGCCTCTGCAGACAAAAAGTTAAGCTTTATCTCCTGCACTAACCTCTAAGTGTTTCACCTTCACCAGAGGAACTGCTATTATTTCTCTACATGGTGGAATTTCTGTGTCTTAAAACTCACTGCTAGGAGAACAAGGAGCAGCTGAGGGAACAGTGATTATTTAATCTGGAGCAAAGGAGGCTCAAGGGAGATCTTACTGTTCTGTATAACTACCTGAAAAGAGGTTGCAATGACATCGGGATCAGTCTCTTCTCCTGCAATAGGACAAGAGGAAATGGCTTCAGGTTCCATCAGGGAAGGTTTGGGTTGGATAT
>WBNM01031288.1:0-16558 GCA_013399055.1 Ramphastos sulfuratus | reverse complement strand
CTTGAGAGGGGCTGAGGCTGTGAGGCAGGAAGCTCACAGATTCAGTGGGAGATTGGGAAGGAGGTTTGAGGTGAAACTGAGCTCTACTGCTTGAATCATAGAATCATGGAACTGGTTAGGTTGGAGAAGATCTTTAAAATGTGGCAGCATCTCCTCCATGGGCAGGCTGGTCGCTGGTGGCAGCTCTGCAGGTGTCCCCTGCCCCAAAGCTTCAACCCCAGCCATGCAGGACTGGTCCTGGTGAATCCCCAGGCTGGACCACACTGCCCAGCTCTGGCTCATCCTTCTGGGATGAGTCACGGGGACTGTGCCAAACTGCCTCTGCAGGGATGTGCTCTCCTGGTTTCCCTGAGGTTGGTGTTCTAGGTGTGTCCACCCCCTGGCACCTCCCATCTTTCTCTGCTGGTTGAGAAATGTGTAGTGGGAGGGAGGGAAAATCCTGGGGTGAGAGGAGTGGCCAAGAGTGGCCCAGCAGGGGAACAGGGAACAGCCATGGTCCCTGAAGGGTGGTGGCACTTGGTGGCAGGTGACAATGAGGACACCTCACCTGAATCTGCAGTGGAAGGCAGGTCCACTGCTAGCCAGGACACTGCAGGGCTTAACCACCACCCAACACACCCATCTCAGCTGTCTTTCAACTGGAATCATGTACAAACCACCCTTGGCCCACCTGTGGGTGCTCCTGCCCCTGCCTGTGGGTGCTCCTGTCCCTGGCAGGCAGCCCAGGGCCACGCAGGCAGCCTGGCTCCAGCTGTCCTTCACCGAGGTCTCATGGTCCAAACTTGGCAGCTCTTCATGCTGCCATCTCAGTCCCACAGGACCGTTGTGCCAACATCTCTCAGGCATTTGCTGGTCTAGAGGGAGCCAGAGGTGAGTCAAAGCTGGATGTGTCTGACTTCGGGGAAGCAGCTCCATAGATTTCTTGGGGGAAAAGTTGTCCAGGAGCCAGCAATGAGCCCTCGTGGGCAAGAAGACCAATGGGCTCCTGGGGTGCATGAGGAAGAGTGTGGGCAGCAGGCCACAGAGGCTCAGGAGTTCAGGTAGTTGAAGCTCCTCTGCTCTGCCCTGCTGAAGCCACATCTGCAGTACTGGCTCCAGTTCCGGGCTCACCAGTTCAGCAAACAGGGAACTATTGGAGAGTCCTGCAGAGGCTCCAAAGCTGCTGAGGGGCCTGGAGCAGCTTTGCGAGGTGGAAATGCTGAGAGCCCTTGAGCTAAGAGCCTGGGGAGGAGCATTTTTACCCCTACCAAACTCACTGAATCACAGAATTAACCTTGGAAAAGACCTCTGGAGATCATCCAGTCCAACCTATCACCTAACCCTTCAAATTAACTGACCCATGGCACTAAGTGCCTCATCCAGCCTCCTCTTAAACACCTCCAGGGATGTGGTTTATTGCACTCTCTGTGCTGGTTCTGCCTTCCTTCACCCCCTTGGCCAAAACCTCTTAAACTGGAGTGTCCTGGGCAGATCCTGCATCTGCCCCTGAGGCTGCAGCCTCCACCTGAGTGATGTGGGAGATGTGGCTCATATTCTTCTGTGACCCTCTCACCACTTGTGACTTTTCAGTACGAGTACTGAAATTCGCAGCATGCTACATAAACTTTGGGAAACCACACTGATTTTTGGGGCACATTTGGGCGAATACTGGTCCAATATTTGAGGAACAATTTATTTCGGTTTGAGGTACAATTTTGGCTGAATTTTTGAGAAGTTCTAACTGATATTTTGAGGGAATTTTGGTGATTTTTTGGGTCACTTTGAGATGATCAGAATGATGCCTAGTATTTAGGGCTAGCACTTCCCTTGCATGAGCTGGAAGCAGATATCAGCATTTTTGAGGCCAAGCAATTTTTCAGTCAAAAATTGCAGACACAAGGCAGATACGTTATCAGCAAAATGAAGGTTCCTACCTCCAGATGTCTTTCTCCAAAACGTGACGTTGCTGGGAAAGGTCAAAATGATGCCTAGAGTTCAGTTCTAGAACTTTAGTTGCAGGCGCTGAAAGCAGATATAAAGCAGTTTTTAGGCCGAGGAATTTTAAGCCAAAAATTGCAGATACAAGGCAAGCATTCGACGTTATAAGCAGAATGAAGGGGCCTACCTACAGATGTCCTTTCCCAAAATCTGGGGTTCTTGAAGATGGTTGAAAATGAATCCTCGAGTTCAGGGCTAGGACTTTCTTTGCAGGAGCTGGAAGCAGATATAAGCACTTTTGAGGCCAAGAAATGTTATGGGCAAAAATCGCAGCTACAAGGCAAGCATTTGATGTTATCAGCAAAACGAAGGGGCCTACCTCCAGATTTCTTTTTCAAAAATGTGACATTCAAGAAGATGGTCAAAATGATGTCTGGAGTTCAGGGCTACCACTTCCCTTGCAGGAGTTGGAAGGAGATATATGCATTTTTGAGGTTGAGGAATTTTAAGGCAAAAAAATTGCAGATACAAGGCAACCATTTGACGTTATAAGGAAAATGAGAGACCTACCTCCAGATATCTTTTTCCAAAATGTGATGTTCATGAAGAAGGTCAAAGTGATGCCTGGAGATCAGAGCTAACATTTTCCTTGCAGGACCTGGAAGAGGATATAGGCATTTTTTAAAATGATGACTTTTAAGGCCGAAAAGTAAAGATATGGGATGATCACTTGAGGTTCAAAGCTAAACTAAGTGGTCTACATCGAAATCTCTTTTTCCAAAATGTAAGGTTCCTGGAGAGGGACAGGCTGATGCCTAGATGTCAGCGCTAGCACTTTCCTCGCAGGACCTGGAAGCAGATATAAATATTTTTGAGGCCAAGCAATTTTTCTTCCAAAAATTACAGATACAAGGCAAGCATTCAACATTATAAGTAAAATGAAGCGTCCTACCTCCAGATGATGTTTTCCAAAATGTAAGATTCATGAAGATGGCCAGAATGATGCTTAGATTTCAGGGCTACCACTTTCCTTGCAGGAGCTGGAAGGAAGTAGAAGGGTTTTTTGAGACAGCAATTTTTCAGCCAAAAATTGCAGATACAAGCTGAGCATTCGTGGATATAAGCTGCAAGAAAGGGCTTAGCACCATATTTCTTTTTCCAAAATCTGAGGTTCCTGGAGACAGTCAGAATGATGCCTTGAATTCAGGACTACCACTTTGCTTGCATGAACTGGAAGGAGATATAAACATTTTCTAGACCAAGCAATTTTTTCAATAAATATTGCAGATACAGGGCCAGTATTCAAGGTTATAAGCTAAACGAAGAGGCCAGCCCCCAAATCCCTTTTTCCAAAGTTTGAGGTTCCTGGAGACAGCCAGAATGATGCTTAGAGTTCAGGGCTAGCACTTTCCCTGCAGGAGCTAGAAGCTAATAGAAGCATTTTTTGAGATAGAGCAATTTTTCTGCCAAAAATTGCAGATACAGGGCGAGCATTTGAGGTTATAAGCTGCAAGAAAGGGCTTAGCACCAAATTTTTTCTCCAAAATGTGAGGTTTGTGGAGACGGTCAGAATGATGTCTAGAGTTCAGGTCTAGCAAGCTCCTTGCACAACTTGGAAGCAGATAAAGCATTTTGAGGCCAAGGAAATTTGAGGTCAAAAATTGCAGATAGAAAGCAAGCATTTGAAGTTATAACCTACAGGAATGGGCCCGCTCCAAATTGCTTTTTCCCCCAAAGTTCTTTTTCCAAAGTGAGGTGTTCCTGGACACAGTCAGAATGAGGTTTAGAGTTCAAGTGTAGCACTTCCCTTGTAGGAGCTANACTTTCCTTGTAGGAGCTAGAAGCAGATAGAACTTTTTTTGAGACAGAGCAATTTTTCTGCCAAAAATTGCAGATATGAGCTGATTATTTGAGTATATAAGCTACATGAAGGGTGTAGATGCAAGTTTATTTTTCCAAAACACGAGGTTCCTGGAGACAGTCAGAATAATGCCTAGGGTTCAGGGCTAGCACTTCCCTTGCAGAAGCTGGAAGGAGATAGAAGTATTTTTGAGGTTAGCAGGGCAAGCATTTGAGCTTATAAGTTAAATGAAAGGGCCTATCTTCAAATCTCTTTTTTCAAAATGTGAGGTTCCTGGAGATGGTCAGAGTGATGGCTAGAGTTCAGGGTTACCACTTTTCTTTCAGGAGATATGAGCTGATATAAGCAGCCCTTTTTCAGCCAGAAATTGCAGATATAAGGCTCCAAATGTGTTTTTGTAAAGGGTGAAGTTCTTGGAGAGGGTCAGAATGATGTCTAGAGTTCAGGGCTAGCACTTTCCTTGCAGGAGTGAGAAGCAGACAGAAGAATTTTTTGAGACAGAGTGATTTTTCTGCCAAAAAGTACAAATGGAGTATTTGAGACTATAAGCTGCAGGAAGAGACTAGCTTCAAACTTTTTTCTCCAAAATGTGAGGTTCCTGGAAACAGTCAGAATGGTTCCTAAAGTTCAGGGCTAATATTATCTTTGTAGGTATCGGAAGCAGATGGAAGCATTTTTGAGGAATTTTTAGGCCAAAAATTGCAGACACAGGGCAAGCTAGAGTTCAGGACAAGCATTTTTGGATCAAAAATCTGCTTGGATCTGCTTCCAACTTCTGCATGAAAAGTGCTTCCCTTGAACTCTAGGCATCATTCTGACCATCTTCAGGGACATCACACTTTGGAAAAAGAAACTTGGTGCTTGGCCATTCTTGCAGCTTAGAAGTGCAAATGCTTGCCCTGTATATGCAAATTTTGGCTTAAAAATTGGTCTGTTTCAAAAAATGCCTCTATCAGCTTCTAGCTCCTGCAAGGAAAGTGCTAGCCCTGAAATCTAGGCATCATTCCGACTGTCTCCAGGAATCTCACATTTTGGAAAAATAAATTTGGTGATATGCCATTTCCTGTGGCTTATAACCTCGAATGCTCCCCTTGTATCTAAAACTTTTGACTAAAATTTGCTCACCTCAAAAACGCTTATATCTGCTTCCAACTCCTGCAAGGAAAGTGCTAGCCCTGAATTCTAGGCATCATTCCAGCCACCACCAGGAACCTCACACTTTGGAAAAAGAGATTTGGAGCTACATCCCTTCGTTCACCTTGTTACCTCGAATGCTTGCCCTGTATCTGCTTTTTTTTTTTTGGCCAATTTATTTTCCAATTTTTCTAACTAATTTTTAAGCTTCACACTCTTTAAAGTCTCAAATTTCGTTTTGTGTTATTCCAAGCCATGTAATTTACAGTCACGAGAAGGAAGGGGGGGGAAAAAAAAAGTATTATGATAGTAAATAGCCCTTCAATAAAAACATTTAGATATCAATATTTGCTGATTACTCGTGAGAATAAAAGCAATCCTTACAAAAGCCACAGTAAGAGTCACCTTTACCTCAGGAGCTGGTTGCAGACTCCTCCAGGCAGAAGGTGGCAGCAGACTGCAACCAGAAGTGGTTGCCCAGGCACCAATTTGCAGGGGGTGAGGCAGCAGTAGGAGGGAGTAGCCAGTCAGGCAGACACCAACTGCAGCAGAGAGATTTGGTAGAGCCCTTTTTATCCTCAGAACACTAATTGCTAAATAAAGAGAATCAATGTATTTTAAAATTTAACTTTTGGTTAGCAAGCTGAGTAAAAGGGACGGTGCACAGAAATAGTGAGAATGTGACAAACATTTGAAATAATGGAAAAATGGTTGATAAGTGAATCTACTTTCAGCTTGTTGCTAAAGAGCAAAAAAAAAAAAATCACGCTGACAAGCTGTTTTGATGTCTTCATCTTAGCTACTGCCTGGGACTTGCTCCTTCCTTTTGTCTTTCATGTTGACAGTTTTGTCATTGATTTGCATCATGTATCTATCTGGTGAAAAACTAAACCAGGATGTATTGTTTTAATGGTATCTCTTATTTTTCTATTTAAAACACAAAGGATAGATTTTAGTGGTAGTCACACAGCTTCTCTTTGCGCTCATATTTAACCAGCAGCCTATTTTGAGTTTGTTATTATAGGAGCAGAATCAAAGGTGTGCAGGTCATTGGCAGGTGAGAGTACTTAGGCTTTTTTAGGAGCTTGTCTAGATGTGTGCTGCACAACAGTGATGAAAAATATGCAGTGAGCAAAACCCCCATCAGCTTTGCATGATCTGGGATATTAATCATGATATAAGATCTGAAAGAAATATGGTTCAGGTGAATGAATATCTGGTATTATACACAACACAACTTCACTAACTTCACTGAGCTGTTCATCTGTCTGGTTACATTAGAGCAGATATTTTACCAGAATGATCAGATTTTAATTTGAAGACTATACATGATAGAAAAATCTGTAACATCCCAAAGATTATTGTTGTAGCTTTGTTTCTAATGCATTTTGTCCAAGCAGTGACATTAAATTTATCTTTGTAGAATTAAATAGATTGTTAATGACTACATAACAGTGCCACACTTTTTTTTTTTCAAACCAGTCTGTGTTTTCAGCATCTTCCTCTGGAAGTACCAGCATCACAGGATCAAAGAGAGGGTTCTGGTTAACATCATGTACAATAACCTTTCAAAATTATGTTGCTTAACACCACAAGAGAAAGTATCCTGACCTGGTCACCATCAAGATGTGAGAATGTGCTCCACTTGCCCTACACTAAATCCTTCCCCTATTTACTCTCTTCAAAATTTAATTAATTGTATTAATCTGCAATGAGTTGTTGGTTAACCAACCTTCTGTGATACTAACAACCTGTTGCTTAAGTAAGGTGATTTTAATAAGCACTCTGAATCACCACTAAAGAGCCCCACCTTTAAATTGCTGCCAGAATTTTTACAGCAACTATGGATTTTCTTCCAGAGATTGATTAGCACTATGTAAGAACTAACTCATGCAATAGTTGCTTAGTAGTACTCTAGGGTGCAAGAAGCCTGAATAAGACCTATGAACCATTTAGCACATAGGTTCTTGCTGGTAGAGTCTGCTGTACAAGTTCACATGATCACAGGATGTTAGGAGTTGGAAGGGACCTCCATATATCATTGAGTCCTGTCGAAGCAGAACCATAGAATCTAGATCAGGTCACATAGGAACGCATCCAGACAGGGCTTGAAAATCTCCAGAGAAGGGGACTCCACAAACTCTCTGGGCAGCCTGTCCCAGTGCTTTGTGAGCTTCACGGTAAATTCTTCCTCATGTTGTGCTGGAACTTCCTGTGTTGTAGTTTATACCCATTGCCTCTTGTCCTATCACAGGGCACAGCTGTTGGTAGATGTGGGCCAATCCAGTGCAGACTCAACACCAAATACTTGACCAGAATCAGCAAAGCTGAGGCAGAAACAGCCACTGGTGTCAGCCTCAGCCTAGTGACCAGTAACCAAGGGCAAGTTCAGAAGCTATGTCCCAAGAAAATCTTGGAAATCCAGACAAAAAATCAGGAAGAGAAGGAGAGTGCTCAGCACATGTAGGCCTCCAAAGTGGCTGGAATCAGGACTACATGCACAGACTACAGCTGAAATGGGGCTCTGATGCAGAGGGGGGTCTCAGGAGAAGTAGGCTAGAGTCATCAGTACCCTCAAAACCTTGACAGGTAGTAGCCAAGACAGAATCACAGAATGTCAGGGGTTGGAAGTGACCTAGAAAGCTCATTCATTCCAATCCCCTGTCAGAGCAGGATGACCTAGACCAGATCACACAGGAACACATCCAGGTGGGTCTGGGCAGTCTGTTCCAGTGTCACCCTCACAGGGAAAAAATTCTTCCTCATGTTTAAATGAGTAATTTAGTAATTTTTTTTCCTCCTTAGCTAGTCAATTTAAGTCTGTGTAAACTACTATTACAATAATTCTACTATTAGTGAGAAGAAACATTACCTCTATTAATTTATGCTGCACTTGCTAGTTTTCAATCCTCCTATGGTCTTCTTCCATAAAACAAGTTTGATCACTTTATTTATAGTTCTCATGATTATCGCAGAATCACAGAGCATTAGGGGTTCGAAGGAATCTTGAAAGGTCATCCAGTCCAACCTCCCTGCAAGAGCAGAATCACCTAGAGTAGGTCACACATGTACACATCTATGTGACTGTCGTGGTAGACCTAAACAGCCCAAATTAGGCTTGTACATGTCCTGGCTTNAGATCCTATTGTAACCTGTATATAGTTTCCATAACCTTGCAAAGAGCCTGTTATTATTATTAAATGGTGGTCAGGGTGGTGCGAGTTCTGAATATTTAATATTAATAAATTATATATTAATATTTTAAAAATATCATCTCACAGTAATTAATTACCCCTTCCGTAGCAGTGACTTTGGAATGTCACCAGAGGAGAAGACGCCATACCACAGCCTCTCTGGGCAGCTGGTCACCCTCACAGTAAAAAAGTTTTTCCTTATGTTTATGTATCAATAATGATTCTCTGTTTACAGATATTTTTTAAATATCCCTGTGACTAAGCTACTTGTGAGTCCATGCACTAAGCACTTCATGGCTTCCAGAGAAGAGTAACTCTTTTTTCCTTTGCTATTATGCAGAATTAAGTTGCACGTTTCAAAGATTTCAATTGCATCATGTCATTAACAGTCACACTAGCCAAAGGGATAATGGTAAAGTTTTCTCTCAGATGGTAATAATCATGGTGATATTTTAAAATATGTTGTTTCATACATCAATAATTTTGAGCATATAAAGGAGGCAAAATATCATTCTTCAGCCTATGTATTCTTTTTAATACGTTGATACCATATGTTATTTGACTTTTGGCAATTCCTTCAAATAACAAGATTATAGAGAGCAATTTAAGAGTGGCACAAAGACGAGGCAGATGTTCTACTGTCTGTGATCTGAAGATATCCTATACTGATGCTTCTTTCAGCTCAAATGCTGTGAGGCCATGAAATCAAATACATTTTCCTTACAGTCTGTTGACTGAAATCTTTTTGCCTGCTTTATTTGTTAAAATTCCTCAGTGTTTCCCTTCTGATATGATTAGAAACTATGTCACTATAAATGAGACATACTATGGCATTTGGAAGTTGCAATTTTTGCTGGGAGGTAGAAGAGAAAATGTACATTGGCTCATGTGTCCCAGACGTGATTGCATGTTCCATTGTGGGATGTGGCCTGGTATCTTTGATTTTCCTTTATCAGTTAGGATCTTTGCTATAGGATGAATACCATTGTCATGTGGCATATAGCCCGTGGCTATTTCTTAACAAGTCTGCCAATTGTTGACATAAAGGGTTGGGAAATCTCAAACTATTATTTTGACTATCTGACTTTGAAAACAAAAGGCATTGGTTTTTTTTCAGTCTCTCAACTGTGGTTTATTATCTCTAATTCTAAAAAGAAAAGAAAATAATCCAAATTTGTTGATGTCATGGTAGGCCTAAGCAGGCCAAAATAGGCTTATCCATGTCCTGGCTTGCCCAGACATGTTTTTCTGCTCTCCCTCCTTTCGCTTTGGGGAGAAGTAACTGCGGGAAAAAAGACAAAAGAATATGGAACCCCTGAGTCTGAGGACTGTGGCCTGCCCAGACTTGTTTTGAACCCTGCGGTAAACAAGGTACACAGCTTGCCTTGTGCAAGGCTGTGCTCTGCCCTAAAAGGGTAAAGCAAGCCTATGGCTTCACCTAATATGGTCAGGCTTGGCTAAGTGCCATTCTGATTGGCTATTGTGTCCAAAGGCCCATTACTCTCGAGCTGTATGGATAAAAGGAGATGAGCAGGGAGCACAATGTGTGCTCTGCTATTGTATCCGGGTGCTCTGCTATTGTATCCTNTGTATGTATAAACTTCCAAACCCTGCATTTTGAACCTTGTAACTAAGTTTTCTGGAGATATTTAATGTTAATAAACAATTTTCATAGTTATTAACAATCTCTGCCTGGATATCAAAATTAACATCGATTGTTAATTTTGCATCATTTTGAAACAGTTGACATTTGTGAGATATTACCAGTAACAGATTTAGTTTTAAGGTGAAGAATTCTCATAGGAAGAACCTGACAGGCCAAATCCCTCAGTGCCAAGATAAGTTGTTCATCTATCCTAAATATGCATCTCTAGCCAGACTCTCATCCACACATTACTTCATAGAATCACAGAACCTCAGAGGTTGGAAGGGACTTTCAGAGATCATCAAGTCCAACCTCCCTGCCAAGCAGGATCATCTAGGGTAGTTCACACAGAAATGAATCCAGGTGGGTTTTGAAAGTCTCCAGAGAAAGAGACTCCACAGCCTCTCTGGGCAGCGTGTTCCAGTGCTCCCTCACCCTTGCTTTTTGAACTATCAAAATCAAGTAGTAGGTCTGAAAATATTTCAGAGCAGGAATGGAGTATATCTACTTAGTAACCGTAGTATCATTGTTGCTAAAGGCTGACAGGAAAAGTACGCAAAAAAAGATAACAAAAATGAGACCAACTAAATCAAATTATTTTATAGTATTTCTCTTCCTTTCATGTGTTAGGAGAATAAGGTGTGGTAGGAAAGACTACACTTTAAAATAATTATTTACTGAGTACAGGTTTAGATACATCAACTTTTTTGATAGCTCAACAAGTTGACCTTTTTCCTCTTTCTTTCTGAATTAGTCTAGGATGTGCTTATTTTTCTTAATTTCTTTCTTTGTCTTGTAAGCTAGTGAATTTTCCTGGCAATTTTGCTGCCATGCACAACATCAAACATGGAGTGAAGCGTAGGTCTCTCTCCTTTTCTTTATTCCATTTTATGCTGAAGTTTTTGTTTTCTTTCACTGGATCTGACAGCTTACTGCTATGAAAGTACCCTCCCTAAAGAGCTGTGGAAGGCTCCAAGCATCTGGCTTACTCCTGGATTCTGGCATTTCTTTAGGTCACAGGATTACAGGCTCACAGGATGTCAGAGGTTGGAAGGGACCCAAAGAGAACATCCAGTCCAACCCCCCTGCCAGAGCAGGACCAGACAATCTAGCTCAGGTCACACAGGAACACATCCGGACAGGCCTTGAAAGGCTCCAGAGAAGGAGACTCCACAACCACTCTGGGCAGCCTGTGGCAGTGCTCTGGGACCCTTACAGTAAAGAAGTTCCCCCTCATGTTGAGGTGGAACCTCCTGTGCTGCAGCTTCCATCCATTGCTCCTTGTCTTATCCCAGGGAGCAAGTGAGCAGAGCCTGTCCCCTCTGCTCCTGACCCCCAACCCTCAGATACTTATAAACATTTATTAGATTCTCTCTCAGTCTTCTCCCATCTTCTCCCCAGGTCACTCAGCCTCTCCTCATAAGTTCCAGTAGTATGAATGAGACCTGAGACTGGAACACCAGTCTTAGTAGTTCACCTTAGCCAGAATGCTTCAGTTAGTCTCCTATTTACAGACCTTCTAATTATTTTAATTTCATTTGTTTAATTCAATGGCCAGCTATACAGGACAAAGTGAACAGACATAGCTATCCAGTACTCTACTGCCTGTAGCCTCTGACACTTATCTGGAAGGACAAAATGCTGAGACAGGAACCACCTATCCCATATTCCAGGCCACTACCTAAACACTCACCAGTGTGGCAAATAGTGGGTGGCATTATTCCTTCCTCTGGCAGCTGCATTTTCTCAAGCAATAGATTTCAGTCCTTACCTTTTGCAGATATTCAATGCTTAAGCAATGTCCTTCTTGATATTCCCATTGAATGCATTAGATAGTTCTCTACAGCATACTGTAAACATTTCTCACTGATAAAGCTCCCTAAGTCTCATTCTTACACATCTGTTCTTTCTCATGCATCCTGCAGGAGAGGCTCCACATCTGCCTCTGACCTGTAAGCATGCAGTTACTAATAAATTCAAGTGATGTGATATGAGATTATTTTGCCAATATTATGATGAAAAGTGAAGCCCATCTTTAATCATGGCTCTAATATTCTAGCTGCTGTCAAAGATACCATTTTAGTGCTGTTGCCACTCTCTTTTTCAGTGAAAAACATTCTTGAGATTTTGTTCCATGTTAAAGAGCTCTCCATACAACTCCCCACCCCAAATTTATTTAATACTAACCATTTTCAAACTGCAGACTTTATCTTTAAAGGGATATTATGATACATGTCTTAGTTTTGGTGAGTATTTATGACAAATTCAAATGAAAAGCCCCAAATCACCTGGTCTTTGAATTAATTTTATTGTTCCCAAGCTTGTTTGCATAACTTTTTAAAAAATAAATCATATTTAACTTGTATAATGGTATTTATACATTGCATAAAATGTGTGGAATTATTATAGTATACTGAGTACTAGCAAGTAGCAAGAAACTGATGTAAAGGTAAAGAAGCTCTATTTTTATTCCAATTTCCTTTGGACAATACTTTTGTGGTCTTTTTAACTGCAATGATAACTTCTATTGCTGTTACTGTTGTGCTATCACAGATGTACTTGAATCCCTAACCACATCATTTAATTTCCTAAGTATCATGGGTTGAATTCATGAGATGCTCTTTCAGCAATCCACCTTCCTCCTACCCTGTGCTGCACTGCTTGCCAGGGCGAGCTATGTGCAGAAGATCCCTGGAACTTTCAGATGACCAATTCGGGTTTTATGCTCCAGATCCTCTTGGTCCGCTACCATGGTGGACAGAGCTGCACAGCAGACTCCACACTACCTCCCACATTGAGAAGGAAGCTGCAGGGCTGCAGTGACAGCAGCTTGATGATGAGGAATGGAACTGAGGGGCAGCCATAAAACAGGCTTCTTGGTGTTGAAGTAAACTGCACTTCTCCAGCCGTGACATATCCTATAACATGAGTAGCACTGACTTGTTAGGGCATATGGCGAGCAGTGTTTTCAGAGCTGTACATGTGCTAAAATGACCGTCTTTGCTATTTACAGTGAAAATTACATGAAGGTGGATGTTTTCAGGGTGGATACTGAAATATCTCTTCACCGATTTTTGCCTTGAGCACCACTCATTGGATAAAGTCACAGTGAGATCTCAGTCTTCCTAAAGTCTAGTCTCCTTTTCTGGCCAGTAAGTACTCTGAATTAAGTGATCACTATTGAAAAAATAATCTTTCCTGCTCTTTGTCCCACAGGTACCTCTCTCCCCGTTGGTTGAGAGGGTCTCATCATGTGAAGAAGACCTTTTCCAGAGAACCCAAAGGACAGCAACACTGAAGAAAATGGACACCGTGCCCAACATCAAAGTCAGCCCCAGATACACATACCTGAGAGAGAAATCACAGAATCACAGAATGTCAGGGGCTGGAAGGTACCTTAAAGCTCATCCAGTCCAATCCCCCTGCCAGAGCAGGAGCACCTATACCAGATCTCACAGGAACACACCCAGGCAGGCCTTGAATATCTCCAGAGAGGGAGCCTCCACAACCTCCCTGGGCAGACTGTTCCAGTGTTCTGTCCCCCTCACAGTGAAAAAATTCCTCCTCATATTTACATGGAACATCCCATGTCTCAACTTCCACCCAATGCCCTTTGTCCTATCTTTGGGCATCACTAAGAGCCTGAGTCCAGCCTCCTGGCACTCACCCTTTACATATTGATAAACATTAATAAGATGACCTTTCAATCTCCTCTTTTCCAAGCTCAAATGCCCCAGCTCCCTCAGTCTCTCCTCATAAAAGAGATGTTCCACTTCTTCAATCATTTTTGTGGCTCTGCACTGGACTCTTTCAAGCAGTTCCCTAAATGCTCAATCAGAGACCATTTTAAAGGCAACATAGGACTGAAGAGCATTAAGGACACATTCATATTTTCATGCGGTAAGACTGGGTAAGAAAGCTCTTCAAACAAGGTGATGTTACCAGAGATGAGAATTTGCTAGCTCACCCAAGTCAGGTGTTCTGTGGTCTGTGGCCAAGAAGTGTCTCAGGCACCCTAATGCGCTTCAGTCAGAATAACACTAGGACAATTTACCTGTTTTTCAGTTGCCTGACAAAGAGTAGCACCAATACCAAGACCATCTGATGGTATTTTTGCATTACAGTCATAATGACAGTAACAACACAGAAACAATGACATAATCATGCTTTATTTGTATCGACTCCCAACTGAGCTTTTGTTCTTTCCTTCAAATTCTCCAAACAAGATATAGTCTCCCCTGATGTTTTTCCTGGGGTGGGTGGAAGGGCAACTTGTTCTCTCATTTTCCTTTTATCATTGTTATTCCATCCCCAGTTTCTGGTAAAGTCTTTAATGAATGCAGTTGAGATGATTACTCTCCTCTAGTCATAAACTGATAAAGACAACACAGTGCTTAAGCCTCTATATAGGCCAAGCTTGCTTTGTGGCATCCTTCCCCTTGTTTTCATG
Source organism: Ramphastos sulfuratus (assembly GCA_013399055.1). Classification (NCBI taxonomy): domain Eukaryota; kingdom Metazoa; phylum Chordata; class Aves; order Piciformes; family Ramphastidae; genus Ramphastos; species Ramphastos sulfuratus. Next base: position 2,357 of record WBNM01031288.1, on the reverse strand, counting down.
GTCCAGCTCCAGCATGGAGCACATGAGGTTTAACAGCCCATTTTCTTTCTTACTTAGTGATTTATACACACTGTTACAGCAGAGTTACTAAAAAAATGGGGAAAATTTGGCACAAAATCAAGATTTTAATTGAGGTTTTTTATTTTCCAGGTGAAAAACTAAATAAACATTTCTGGTTGGTATTGAAATAAGATATCCATCCTCTCCCACCCTCAAAAAAACCCAAAACTAAACCAAAACCAAACCAAACAACCCCTACCCCCCAACCCCCGCCTCGAAAAACCCTAACATCAAAAACAAAACCAAAAAGAGACCAAATGAAAAGAGGATGCTAAACTCTGAGCATTATTATTAGTATTGCACTTTCCTTTGCCATCAAATCATTCACTCACATTTTCTGACAGAAATTCTTCTAGCAGTGCCAGGTGTGGGTTAATTAAACAACACAAGTTAAAGAATGAATGCAAGCACCTGTTACCTGAGTGCACTGGAGTCATATAGTCTGCATGCTCCTCTTCCCCCACATCTTTTGCTTCCCCATTTCAGGCAGGTAGTATCTATGGCCATTCCAAAATACACTGGGGCTGGAATTCCCCCTAGGTGTATTTAACAAATAAGTAGAGGCAAGAAGGTTACTTTCCCAGGTGATCAGTTCTGATCTAGAGACATGTTCACGGAAAACATTAAATAATACATTTGAGCAGCAATGACACTTCCACGCTGTTTGCTGGTTTGAGGAGTCATGGTTTGCCTTGCCCAAGCACAGACCACCCTTTCCTCCCTGTGTGGAACTGGGGTGGGGAGGAAACACAGCTGGACATCAAAAGGCTCATGGAAGCCAGCAGGAGTGCTGACCATGGCTTGTTTTTCTTACCCTGCAGAACTCCTCTGGGGGGGAAAAAAAAAAAGATACTTCTACTTTCTTGAGAGTGACAGAGCCTGTTCAGCTTGTGGGTGTGGAGCATCCTGTGTGGGGGTTGAGGAGCAGAGCTGGGAGCCTGCAATAGACCTACAAGTGTCCAGCAGTATCCTGAGATCCTACTGCCGTAGGGCAAAGGTACTGCAGTGTTTGTGGCTGACTGAAAGACAAAGCAAGGTTGTTGGTGAAGAGATTAAGCCTGGAGGAAAATTCTGGCCCTAAAAGGTGTGAGAAAATGGCCAACAGTTTGTTTTGATGTCATTTCATCTGCCTCATACAGCTCATCCAAGTCTGCTCTGTTTAAACAAGTGATTTGCTTCATGCCCATTACTGCCATTTCTATGAAGAACTAAAGGAGTTTAGTTTCTGTTCATTGTCATCTCATGGCACCCCTGATTTTAGAGAAAACTCACCAGACTCTAATACAAGGCCCTAGGCACAGCTGTACTAAGATTAATTCTCCTAGAAACTAACAAAAATATGCCCAAAAATTGGTGGCAGATTTTGAGCCACGGCTGTTCTACTATGCTTGTCATCAAGTAAGCAGAGACAAGAACTAATTTTGATGTTCAGCTTCATAGTCCAAAGGATTACCTCGATGGATATTAGCTGTGCATATTTGCACTGTACTTGTATTTATGAAATACAAAACTTCTTTCAAAATTTTTCTTTTTTTTTATTTTGTTAATTCATTTTTATTTATTTATGCATTTGTTTATTGCTCATTTATAGTGCAATATTAACTTGTCAGTTAGATGGCATTCTTTCCAACAACCAAAGTTTAATTCTAGGATAAACAATTAGTGAACAGTATGTTAAAATAGACCCAAGAGTGCAACTGAACTTACCAAGTACTCTTATTGCCATGGTGTAGATACCAAGTGCAAATGATTTCAAGTGTGGTTTAATGCATCTAAAAATAAATGTTAAAATAGTGTTAAAAAGAAATAAAGAACTGGCTGTAGATATTTTGAACAAAAAGGAAAGGAAGAGGAAGGAAAAAAGTGTGACTTTTTCCTCTTTAGTAGCATTGGCTTTAATAGAATTAGAGAAATAAATAAATAATTTAATAACATCAGAATAGTATCTAGGAATTCTGAGCACATTTTAAGAAGACAGTGCCTGTTCAGACATTATCAGCAGTTAGGAGCTACTAATGCAGTACAAGAAATTTGGTTGTGAAATTATGCATCATTCAGTTAAACACTGAAATTCAGTTAAACACTAAAATTGTGGCAGATGATCCAGGCTAGTAGAAGGTATTTAGGCAATTTCCCTGCACTGCACTGCACTAAGCTTAGGTTCGAACCTTCTATGGAGGTAAATGCTCCAAGCCATTCTCTGACAGAACAGACTATTTGCATCTGGGCATTCCTGAGCTTTCAGCAGGGACCCAGACTGATGCAGACTGATGTCTGCATCAGTGTGCTGGTTTAAG